>APFE030977194.1:129338-146261 GCA_000404065.3 Pinus taeda | reverse complement strand
ACTCCATCAAGCAAGCACCTAAAGGGGCAATAAATCATCTCCTACATGCGAAGACACCAAGCCTATGCAGAAGACGTTCCAAATCTACCACAACCTTCAACACTTCTTCCTAGCAAGGAAGGGATTCTCCACTACCCCCAGTCTGTCTCTATACTTCACAAACTTCCCTTGTACTAGAGGCTTAGTGAGAATATCTACCACTTGCTTCTTTGTGGAAATGTTATGCAATCTCACAACACCTCTTTGGACTCTGTCTTTGATGAAGTGATATCTAATCTTGATATTGCCTTGCAACTCGTTATACTTGTTGCCACATGCTCTGCCTTTGCTAAACTAAGTTCCACTAACTGTTGCTTCTTTCTGTACAACGAGATCATGGTTGATCCTAGGCTGAAACAATATCCAGATGTGGATTTTGTTAAATGTCCACAAAATTTTGCAACTACTTAGATAAATAACTGAAAACTGTAATTAGTTTACTTTCACCAGGATACAAAGTTTCTTAACAATTCATATATAGTGGAATAAAAACATAGAGATAAAAACAAATCACACAAAGTGACATACTTTTCTCAGCAAACCCAATGGGGAAAACTTGCTTGCTTTATGTGGTTATTTTTCCTGAGAAAGCATTCTCCTTCTCACACAAATCTCAACTATTACAATTGATCTTGGCATCCCTTGATCACAACTTGATCCTAGTTTTCTTACATGCAATTGATCCTTCTGTTGCCTCCTTGACCTACTCTGCAAACCCTGCTGTCTTGCCTTAATTCTGTTTCTCCTTGGCCTCCTTATCCCTTGCACTAATGTCGTATTTCCTAGCGCACTTCCTGACCCTATTTCTTAGCGCACTTGAGCTTATCTTTTAGGACCCCAGCGCCTTTTTGCGCACAACCAATCAACTCCTAAATCCTAGTGCACTTGGGCTTTTGTTCTTTAGGACACAATTCTTGCACTCCACAATAAAGGCTCTCTCACACTAACTTGTGAGCTTTGTCTTGTCACAATCCTTCGTGCACAAAACAATTGAATTTACTTGCATCTTTGTCCTGCCTTTATATATTTGATCCATGCTAAATTAGGCTGGTTCAATTTTAGAACTTGAGCTCTGATAGTGAGTTAACTAAGTATTCCACACTCTCCTTCCAATCATCACTGGAGTTGTTAACTCGTGCTCTCTCCAATCAACACTAGAGACCTAACCCACGCTTTCTTCAATCAAGACTGAAGACTAACTCGCTCTACCTAAACTACTAACTGTCACCTCATTCTATAGTTAAATTGATGAAGATTTCCACTTAACTGAAGCTCCAACTATACGCATGATATGTTGATGATTATTCTAGTAAATTGGAAATAACTCATCCTAATTGAAGTCTAACCCATGAGGACAATTTGAGGTCTTTACTGGCTAAGGCACAAGCCAAAAGACCTTGCTCGCTACATTTTCAACACTCCCTCTTAGCGAGGAAGGTACTTTTGGAAGAACCTCGTCCAATTGGATCTGTCTTCAATACTACCACATTCTCCGCTGTTGTAGCTGCTCCCTCTAAACTAGAAGTCTTCCTTGCTTCTTGGTGCGAAATCTAATCTGAAGACCTATTCTTTCCAACCATGCTCTGCGACTCTATCACCTCAGTCATAAGTGCCATGTACCCTGTGTATCTTGGTGGCTGCTTACTTTTCGTAAAGGTGGTACTGGGAGGTCCAACTCTCTTTTGATCCTCCGTAAACAACTCTTCTTCCCACTTGGCTCAAACTCTTCATATACTGGGAGTCACTGACTGAGTGGCTGCCTCCACTCGCCTTGGGCTCTACTCCTCATCAACCTGTTGGTCACCCCAACTGCCAACTAGCCAAGACTCAAACTGAGAGACTGGCTGTGGCTCCATCTTGAGTAGCTTCTTCTCAGGTACACTAAATTGCGCTTGCTCTAAGGAATCCCTCAGAGCTCTGCTCTCCTCAACCATCACTTCTCTACTCTGAGAACTTCATGCCTTGCTGCTCAAGGCTGCACCTGTCTCTACATAGAACTTGTAGAGATTCTTCATCCTCACACCTATCTGCTTCTTACATCTACAAACTAAGTGCTTGAGGTAAGCCTTACCTCTGTTGAAGATGACATCATAACCCTTGTCGTCAAGGTTAACTATCGAAACAAGATTATGCTTTAGTCTTGGAACATAGAAGAGATCTCTGAGATGGAGAGGATTACTTGAATCCCTTTGAAAACTGATAGTACCAACTCCTCTAGCTACATACATGCCATCATCTCCTAGCTCAATCTGAAATTACATGTCCTTCTATTTCAGTTGTCTGGAATTCTTCTTGTACCTAGTCTTGTGGAAGGATGCTCTTGAATCAATATACCACACACTACTGTCTACTGAGCTTGCCATGCAAGCTATCAATGAGAAATCTTTTTCAAACTGGGCAGGAAACACATCTACATCTGCTGATGCAGCTACATGATCCTTACTGGACTAGACACTTAGTGGCATAGTGTCCAAACTCATGGTAATAGAAGCACTTGATCTCGCTTAGATCCTTATTCTTCTTCTCGACCCTCTCACTTGACTTGACCTCTCCTTGGCCCTTTGTTAAAATTAGCAACTAGGGCCAAACTCCATGTGGGCCATCTTATTTATGGCAGCTAATATTTTTCTTGGATCCCTCTCATCGAGAGGTGTAGGATTGATCTAAAGATCATCCAATTCGTCAAGGTCGACCAGCAACCAAATAAACCCCACATGTGCTCTTGATTTCTCTCCACTTGTTCTGGGTTTTAGTGTGAGAGAAATCTAGGAGGAAGTAGCCCTAAGACGCAGGAGGGAAGGAGGCCTACATACTGCCCTCTACAAGCCCTAGACGCAGTCCTAGATGACCTACACAGTCCTAAGGAGGATGCCCTAACGCTGTCCTAACCTAGAGGACGTAGTCATGAAGAGATGCCCTATCCTCCACATTGTCTCAAGGGTAACCTAGCTGTAGTCAAGAAAAGGATATACGCTACCCAAATAGATCCTAGCCGCAACAAAGTCATGGGTCTCTTCGAGGACCGAGCTACTGTTAGGAGGGCTGAGTAGCTGGGCTAGAAGGCCGCAATACAAGGTCTACTGCAGCAAAGGAGAGGGGACGTTAAGGTCACCCTTGTGACTGTTTGAAGAGGCAACAAGTTCTGTGTGAAGGGATGATTAAACCACAGGCCTGTAAGTATTGTTTTGATGGTCAAAACAACCCTATACATGGAGCTGTAGGTGTCTCCTCAAATAGCGAGGTCACTTACCTTGTAAAGAAAGGGAGGTCGCATAATTCAAGGTGAGTTATGGCATGATCGTTGGGCTGCTGTAGGTTATAGGAGGATGCTCTAACCAGTTACTGAACTCTGTCCATGAACATCAGTACAAAGGTATGTATGTTCTCCATTAATGAATTGTGTTGGGTCCATGATTTTGGATAAGTTTGGATGGGATGTGCTTGCAGCATGTAGTAACCAAAGTAGAGGGGCAAACTTGGTGGTTAGATGCCCTAACCAGTGGCAACATCTACAATGATTTATTACACTTGGAGAATTTGTTAGCAGCCATGTGGAGGGGTTTCTTAGGTGTTGGATACTACCACATAGGAGCAACAATGTCACTAACAATGGGACATCAATGCTAATAGTATGATGGCATGATGCAATGGGATAACAACAAGCATGGTGCTGCAAACTCATTAGGACAACAACAAGGTACAACATGCCAAATAGGACTAGGCAAGTGTGCTTAGTACAACATGGTAAATGGGACAACTAGGAACAGGTGCTTGGTGTAGCAAGCTAATGGGACAACAAGGCTATGATGTTTATTGGAGCATAGCAAATGGGACAACAATATGCCAAACATGGAACGACAATGTCACTGACAGTGGGACAGTAGCAATGGCACATGGAACAGTTGTGGTAGCATGGTGCAACAATGGCACATGGGACTGTAGTGGTAGCATAAGGCGCAATAGTATGATGTGTGCAACATGGTCATGAGGTCCAACATAGTGATGATGGGTGCAACATGGTGTAGCACGGTGAGGTGCAGCATGATGACGAGATGTAGCACAATGATAGGTGTAGGAGTCACCTTGGAGAATCAATTGAAGCAACATGTCTTCAACTGAGTTCAGCCATCTCATGTATCATTTTCTTAGAGATGATTGATGCTCTTATTTAGATAAGTCAAAGTGTTGACTTCTGTTGTATATGTACTATATCTCTCTCTCCCTCTTGCTGAAATATTGAAGAACATATAAGAAGAATTGATCAAGGGTTTCCTCACATTGGGGTTTGTCCTTGTTTCGCGCGACATCTTGTGTCCTCTTGTCTTGGCTTGTCTTTTGTAATCTATGCTTATGTTCTATCTGCAATTTACTTTAATGTTGATGTGATTGCTAATCTAGAAAAGATATTTAGCTAACTGTGAAAATTGAAATAAATTGCTCTAAGCATAGAATATACCTAAAATTAACATGGAATCAGAGGTGAGGTGAATACAAAGCCCAAGTAAGAGTGAAAGAGCAATCACTGAAGATAGTTGGGAAAGGACAAAAGGATCAATGGATTGCGCATCCCTCTTCAATTTCATCGAGGGTGAAATCGAAGAAGAGAATATTATCAGAATGGTGCAGCAGAAGCTTCTGATAGCCTACCTAAAGATTAGTTCAATGGGAAGTTTGGATCTAAGGGTGGAAGGAAAGGCAAATGCCTTGTTTGTAATTAGTTCAACCATTATGCAAAGGAGTGTTCGAATGGTAGGGACACATCACTTGACGATGATAACAATTATTCTAGGGACGTCTTCAATGATTAGAGGAATGACAGGTAATGTAGGTCATCAAGGAAATGACCGACTCTTCAAGAAAGCAAGGAACCCCAGGTATGAAGAATCAAATGTTGTTTCTAATAAGATAAAGAAGCGTTATATTGTATTGGCCCTCTCCTTCAGACTCTTTGGGAATCTGGCTTATTGATTGTAGTGCATCAAGGCACTTCATTGGATAGAAGGGTGCTCTTTCTAATTTGGTAGAGATGGAAATAATCGTGGGATTATACTTGGAGTTGATGCCACCTATCTCGGAAAGGGTGTAGGGAATGTTACCCCTCAATTGAATGAGGGTAACTTGATTCATTTACGAGAATCTCTTTATGTACCTGATCGCAAGAAGAACTTGGTGTCCATTTCGGTAATGGAAGTCAAAGGTTTCAGGGTGGCATTCATTGATGGAAAGGTACATGTTTGAAAATAGAATTTTCAAAGATGCTTTTACTTATGGGTTCAAGGTTGACAATTTGTATCAAGTTGTAGGATGGTCCATTAGGTACCATGTCAGTCGACACATCTCATCTATAGCACCAGAGGTCTATTTATTATGGGGCCCTACCCGATGTGAGTCAGATGGTGACAGGGATGCCTGAATTCAAGAAGAGCCTGAAGCTACATGTCTGAGATGTACCAAAGGAAAATCTTACAAGGGGACCATTCCCCTCATGTAGCAAGTCCACAAGTTTGGAACAACCTGAGGGGTTTGAGATTCATGATCGGGATCTCATGTATGCAGGTGGAAGAAAGCCCTCTATGGCTTGGAGTAAAACACCCTGGGCGTAGTATGAGAGGATTGATAGCTGTCTGATTAAGCTGAGATTCACTAGGAGTGAGGCTGATCCAAACCATTGCTTGAAGGTTGTGGATGATAGACCTCTCATACCGACACCTTATAAGGATGACCTCTTTCTAACAGGTGCAGACCCTCTCATTTGCAGAAGTAAGAGGGAGTTGGAATCCGGATTTGGAATAGTGAACTACAAGCCAGTGACTACCTCGATGGAGCTTAACTTTCAAAAGTTATGTGGTAGTAATGCCTGACCAGATTTGGGAAATGCCTCTGAGTTCCATAAACTCATTCGCATTGATGTTCTTGGTGAAATTCCGTTTGGATATATGTTTTGCAGATAGCATGATGAGCTCATATATGGTTGAGCCTCACTAGATTGGTGCTAAGAATCTTTCGAGATATCTTTAGGGCACAATCTCTCATGGATTGGGATACACTACTGGAAATGTGAAGCTGCTTGACTATTTGAATGTTCACTGGGCAGGCAATGTGGAGGATCGCAAAAGCACTTCTGAGTGCTGGTTCTTTTTGGGGTCTGCTCGATATCCTAAATGAGTAGGAAGCAGAAGACGATTGCTATAAGCAACGTTGGGACCGAATACATAGCTACAAGTATGATCTCGTGTGAAGCTGCCTGGTTGTGGAAGCTTTTCAGTAAGTTGTTTGCACACATGATGGATACCACGATGATCCTCTGTGTCAACCAGGGGGGGATTCGATTGTTGAGGAATCTCGTATTCTATGATTGCTCCTGCATATAGAGCGAGGAGGCTCCATTGCATTGAGATTGATGTATAGGTCACAAACATTCTGTCAAAGCCCCGAGGAAAGGTCAAATTTGTGACTTTCCCGAACGACTTGGAGTCATTGAGAGACCCTCTTATGAGGGACATGCATGATGCATGCATTGAGCTCTGGGAGCTCCAGGGGGCTTGGAGTACTTCTTGGAGCAACAAGTGACCATAGGGTGACTCACCTCCCAAAATGGTGCGTTGTGTATGTTGGAATTTCTAAGTTTAACCTGTTATAAATTCTTCCTGTACTATCTGGTTTATTTCATCCTACTTGTTTAATTACTTAACAAGTTATTCACCATGTAAATATTGAAAATAAACATAAGTACAGTATCAACATCTACAGATCATCAACTAAAAGAAAACAAGCACACGAGTGACACCGTTATTTTTGGACCAATGTCTCCGGAAAAACCCAATGCGGGGAAACCGGTGCAACTATTCAGAGGGTTTTATTATTATGCAGTTTTCAAAATACAACTAGGGTGCCAAAAATGGCTCACCCAACAGAGAATGCCCTTGGCAGTAGTACCTCTCCTCGGAGACAGATATTCCGGCTGATTAATCACCGGATGAACAATCCCACAACAACAATTGCAACTCCCACGCTTTGCGTCACTCTGATAGGGACAGTGTCACCCTACCCGGCTCACCAGCACCTAGTCTGTCCCACGGACTCCTTCCAGCGCTGCCTCTTGGGCCTGCGTCAGCTTTGGTAGCCTCTCCGTCAGCTTCTGGAGCTTCTGCGTCAGCCCCTAGACCCTCTGTGTCTCACACGCTGGCCTCTCCTGGCTTTGCGTAGCTCCTTGCTGCCTTTGCGTCAACCTCTCTGGGCTCTGTGCTATCTCTCTGGTACCAACTCTGCCCCTTTGCTATGTATTCACTACCCCTCGTTGTTGATCACTGATTCTATTTCTCTTAGCAAACCCCACTCTAGAGAATAGAATGACTGATCACTTTGGTGTGTTCTCCCACTGACCCTCAAGTCTCGTCTTATACTTTTCTCGTTGGTCCATCAATGACCGAGATTAAATTTCTAATCAACGGCTAAGATTAGATATGGCTTGATCCATGACTTTTGGAACCTTCTAACCCAGTTTTATATTAATACCCATTAATATTTTGTTTTTCCTAAGTTTAGACTTAGGAACTCCATTAAAAATATTAATTATTTTAATATCTCCCAAATCGGGTAGAATCTGCGCAAACCATTTCTGGGTCTTGGAGATCTCATGTGCTTTAGCTTCTCCACCAATTTTCATGGCTAGAGGACATCCAATGCTACCCCAAATCAACACTCCCTTTTAGCGAGGATTGTGCTCTAGTAATACTCCACACTGAGCATCACCCTGATTATCTGGCATTGGTCCTTGTGCTGATGCTAGGCCTCCCCGCCCAACATCTTCTGCACTGCTGCCCATGGCCCTGCCACTGCCATTGCTGCATCTGTACGACGACTCCCTCTGCATCCATGCTGTTGCTAGTCCATCCTCCCAGCACTGCATCTACACTGCGTCCCCTCTCATCATGCTGGATTGTGTTGCCTATAACATTGTCACTACTAACTGCTGCACTGCAACTCAGTTACTGAGAAGTAACTGATCCACCCAACTCTGACATCCCTGTCATGCTAGAGACACTCCCGATGCTCTACCGCTAACAAGTGCTCCCTCTACTGACCTCTACGCTGCTGCAACAACTCCCTGCATCTCGCACTGTTGCACACCTCTCTGTGCCATTTTGCACTGGTGCAACACTCCCGTGCCTGTCACACTGTTGTAGCTTGCTAGCCTTGCGCTGTCCCGGGACTCCTGCACTGTAGCACTCTATGCCGCTCCATCTGCATTTGTCTCTACTAACATCCACCAGTCCTGCTACTCGTCTTAGGGGGTCCTGTAGCAAGGTATAATCCAAAAGGTTGGGTACCTCAAAGATCTTGCCCCTCATTGCATGTAGTCCTCCTAACTACAACTCGATGTCTCCCCACTTTTTCTCAAGTGGCACATGAGCACTCATGGCACACAGAACAGATAGGATCCTGGCCTTGCAGACCACAAAGTTGGACGCTCCGTCCAGCTTGTCCTGATCCCTCAGCCCATTCTCAGCATTCTTTCTGCTCTTCTCTGTCAACTCGTCTCTCTACTTCCCGACTGAAAGTTCTTTGTTCGACTCCTGCTGAGTCTTTCTACTTCCCGTCTGGAAGTTCCTTGTTCGACTCCTCCGAGTCTCTCACTTCCTGTCTGGAAGTTTTCGGTTCGACTCCTACGAGTCTCTCTACTTCCTATCTAGAAGTTCATTTCTGGACTCCCTCTCAGTCGTGATTTCCCTCTTGGAAATCTTTCTACAAACCGTCAAGTTGCCCCTCTCCGATCATCTGTGCAATTGCAACACTAATCCAGATTCCTTGGCTAGAAATCCGCTTTGGCAGCAACTCCCTCCATCTTCATCTTGCCTTGTTAGGCACTGTTCTAACCACAGTACCCCACTAGCTTTGCTCCACAAACTACCCACAACCTCCTATGCCCCAACAACTGAAGGATTGGGCCTCTTGGCTCTACGCAATCCCGACACTGGCAAAACAACGGCCTCAGGCAACTGCGTCAACCCTCCTGCCCTTTGTGTGAGCCTATTTCTGCCCTCCTCAGCCTCTGCGCTACCTCTCTCTGGCCCAAACTAATGACGTAGCCCCTCTGCGTCACTCCTTCCTCTGTCGCCTTCTACAAGGATCAACTCTGTCACTTGGGACAACTGAATCTGCTGCAAATGCTTTGTTAAGTTGATACCTTCAGTTTTCCTGTGATCTTCAACCACGCTCTTATACCATGTTCGAATTTCTAAGTTTAACCTGTTAGAAATTCTTCCTGTACTATCTGGTTTATTTCTTCCTACTTGTTTAATTACTTAACAAGTTTTTTACCATGTAAATACTGAAAATAAACACAAGTACAGTATCAGCATCTACAAATCATCAACTAAAAGAAAACAAGCACACAAGTGACACCGTTATTTTTGGAGCAATGTCTCCGGAAAAACCCAATGCGGGAAACCGGTGCAGCTATTCAGATTGTTTTATTATTATGCAGTTTTCAGAATACAACTAGGGTGCCAGAAATGGCTCACCCAATAGAGAATGCCCTCAACAGTAGTACCTCTCCTCGAAGACAGATATTCCAGCTAATTAATCACCAGATGGACAATCCCACAACAACAATTGCAGCTCCCATTGCTCTGCATCACTCTGATAGGGACTGCGTCACCCTACCCGACTCACCAACACCTAGTCTGTCCCACGAACTCCTTCCAGCGCTGCCTCTTGGGCCTGCGTCAGCTCTGGTAGCCTCTGCATCAACTTCTGGAGCTTCTGTGTTAGCGCCTAGACCCTTTGCGTCTCACATGCTGGCCCCTCTTGGCTCTGCGCAACTCCTCGCTGCTTCTGCGTAGCACCCAGCTACCTCTGCGTCAACCTCTCCGGGCTCTGTGCTATCTCTCTGGTACCAACTCTACCTCTCTGTTATGTATTCACTGCCCTTCGCTGTTGATCATAGATTCTATCTCTCTTAGCAAACCACACTCTAGAGAATAGAATGACTGATCACTCTGGAGTGTTCTCTAACTGACCCTCAAGCCTCCTCTCATACTTTTCTCGTTGGTCCATCAACGACCGAGATTAAATCTCTAATCAACGACTAAGATTAGATTTGGCTTGATCCATGACTTTTAGAACCTTCTAACCCAGTTTTATATTAATACCCATTAATATTTTATTTTTCCCAACTTTAGACTTAGGAACTCCATTAAAAATATTAATTATTTTAATATCTCCCAAATCGGTTAGAATCTGCCCAAACCATCTCTAAGTCTTGGAGATCTCATGTGCTTTAGCCTCTCCACCAATTTTCATGGCTAGAGCACATCCGATGCTACCCCAAATCAACAGTGTACAGGGTGAATGGCTCAGCCTTCCCCTGTCATACCCCGTGGTGACTTAGGGACAGGATGAGTGGTTCTCCTGTCGAGACATCGTACCCCATGTAGTCTCGGAAGTCTAGCACTCATGGCAAGTACCTCTCATCTGGCTAATGAGTAGGGAAATGGGTTTAGGGTCCATAGTAGTACTGTCGATGGACGCTTCATTGTATCTACCATACTCCCTATGCTAGGATGACCTCCATTGATCTGGGATCAATATGAGTGGTTTGAGATACTCTCTTGTGATATTGATCTGGGATTAATGAAACTGACTTTGGGTCAGTAAGAGTGATATGACGCACTCTCTTGTAACTGATCTGGGATCAGTGAGAGTGGTATGACACACTCTCTTCATATGGAATTGACTTTGGGTCAGTAGAGGATGGCATGAGACATTCTCGATCAATTCTTCTTCTTCATGCTTCAACAGAGCATAGCAGAGTAGTGTAGGGCACTGATGGCAGAGATAGTACAGTCTTGCAGATGGATCAACTGATGGAGTTCTCCCTAGTTGAGAGGGAGTGTTAAAATTGGCAACTACGGCCAAACTCCATATGGGCCATCTTATTTATGGCAGTTGATATTTTTCTTGGATCCCTCTCATTGAGAGGTGTAGGATTGATGTTAAAATTGGCAACCAGGGCAAAACTTCATGTGGGTCATCTTATTCATCACTGATAATACTTTTATTAGATTCCTCTCGTCGAGAGGTGTAGGATTGATATCAAGATCATCTGATTCCGATAAGTATTCATGGAGATATGAATTTATTTTGATTATGGAATTATTATCAAGCCGACCTACAACTCATGTAGGATCAGAAGCCCAACAGTCGCATCTATTCAAACACCAACATTGTGTATAAATACATGAGGACTTTTCGTCATTTAGTGAAGCCGGAAGCTGCCGAAACTGAAGCTGCAACTGCAGAAGTAAAGATTGACCTGCATGGACTAGAAGATCTCCTCATCTGAACTGTGCTGTAGGTTCATCTGAACCTCCTCTAAAAGCCGCAACTTTTGGTGGTGGAATCAAGTCAATCCGACGGACGATTTGCAAGATATCGACTGCCCTAGTTTGAAGTCGGAAGCTGCCGAAACTGAAGCTGCAACTGCAGAAGTAAAGATTGACTTGCGTGGACTAGAAGATCTCTTCATCTGAACTACATTGTAGGTTCATCTGAACCTCCTCTGAAAGCCACAACTTTTGGTGGTGGAATCAAGTCAATTCGACGGACGGTTTGCAAAGATATCGACTGCCCTAGTTTGAAGCCGGAAGCTGCCGAAACTGAAGCTGCAACTGCAGAAGTAAAGATTGACCTGCGTGGACTAGAAGATCTCTTCATCCGAACTGCGCTGTAGGTTCATTTGAATCTCCTCTGGAAGCCGCAACTTTTGGTGGTGGAATCATGCCGATCCGACGGTCGGTTTGTGAGATATTGTCTGCCCTAGTTTGATGATGAAGCCGCTAATGTTGATGCTGCTGATCTAGGGTTTGCTACTGTTGATAGAAATCAGATTTATTGTACTATTTCTCTCTGTTGAATTATTGAAGATAAAATAAGATTTGATCAAAGGGTTTCCCCACACATTGTGGGGTTTGTCCCTGGCTACATCTTGTGTCTCTTGTCTTGGCTTGTTTTTTGTCGATCGTTTAATGTTCTATCTGCACTTTACTTTATGTACATGTGAGTGCTAATCTGTGGAATATAATAAGAAAAAGAAGTAAACTGTTATAAGCGTAGAACATACCATAACTTAACATGGTATCAGAGCTGAGGTGAAGACAAAGCCCGAGCAAGAGCAAGAGCAATCACTGAAGAGAAGATTGGTGAGGCTATCCTAAAAGAACCATGGGGTCCTCAACACTCTACCAAAGGCAAGCTTCGTAAGAAAGATGACTATCACGGATGGAAGATGTCTATCGATTTAACCCTAGAAGATCCAGGAGTGCTGGACCATGTAAGAGGCAATATTGGTGAGCCTCCATCAAATGCATTTGCTACTGCATGGAACAAATGGAAAACCAAAGAAGTCAAAATAGAAGATCATCCGAGACTCTATCGATAAGCACTTGGTGGCCTACATCTCTGAATTGGACACCTCCAAGGAAATCTACGGTAGACTGGTGTGTTTATTTAAAGTTAATGATGCAAATCAAGTTTTGTTTCTTAGAAATAAACTGTGGGAAATCAAGAAGGGTAAAGATGAGAGTATGAAAGCACACTTCTTAAGAATAACCGAGATCAAGAATGATCTCCTATCTATTGGGGAGGCTATTACTGACAGGGAAATGGCACTCACGACTCTTGGAGGATTACCATCCGAATGGTACGTGTTCAGGAGTACTCTTCTGAACTATAATGTAATTCCTGGTTTCGAGGAATTAATGGCTAGATGCATTCAAGAAGAAACAAGGGAAGAAGAGCAAGAAATGCCCATGCCTAAAGGTCCTCCTGCTGCCTTTTCTTCTCATGCTAAGAAAAGAAAGAATTCCGGGACTAAATCAAAAGGAAAGGTTGGACCTAAGGCTGGAAGAAAATGAAGATGTTACATCTGCGATAAAGCATGTCACTATGCAAGGGAGTGCCCTGATAGAAAGGACTCACACCGGGACGGTGATCAAAATCCCTCTGATGGCAATCAAAGGAATGACAAATTCAATAGCAAAGGTAAGAGGAGAGCTGAGAATCGAGGAAGAGGACAACCATTCAAGAAGGCTAGAAATTCCAGGATGTATTAAATGCACCTGACCTAAAAAAGAACCTAGTGTCCATCTCGGCAATGGAAGACAAAGGCTACAAGGTAACCTTTAGCGATGGCAAGGTACGTATATGGAAAAATAATGTTAACGATGCCTTTACTCTTGGGTTTAGTGTTGATTCATTATATCAGGTTGATGGAAGTCCGCTAGGTGTCATGTCTTATGACACATCTCTTCAGTCCGAACTTTGGCATTGGAGGTTTGCCCCTCTTCGTTATAAAGCTATACTCGGTGTAAGACAAATGGTGACAGGGATGCCCGAATTCCAAGTAGAGAATGAAAGTGTATGTCCAGGATGTGCCGAAGGAAAGCTCAAAAGGGGACCATTCCCCTCAAGCCAAAGCAAGACCTCCGATATATTACAGTTGGTTCACTCAGGCATACCTGAGGTTGGCATTAAGAGGAAGACTACTACACCACATACTCTTGAGCAGAATGGTGTGGCGAGAAGGAAGAACTGCACGATTGTGGAAGCTGTCCGGGCCATGCTACATGATCAAAGACTTTTGAAGTTTCTATGGGCTGAAACTACAAACACCGCCGTATATGTACAAAATCGATGCCCTCATCAAGCATTAGGTTCCAAGACTCCTGAAGAAATGTTCACCGCTGGTCAAAGGGAAGTCGTGATTAGTCATGATGTCACCTTTGACGAAGATATGGCTCTCAACAAGGTGGACAATCTTCCGACTTTGAGGATCTCTCAAGAAGCCGACACCAGGGAACCGAAAAAAAGGATGATGAATCAATGCCTGATGTAGAAGAACCCATGGATCGGATTGATCCTCATCCACACGAGCCTTCCTCTTCTAGGAAGAGGCCTTCATGGCTTAGGGGGATACTTGATGATGCTGAAGGACATGTTGCACCCTAAGGTACCTTCCGTCAAAGTAAAAAACCTAACAGGTATCAGGGATACCTGACCATCATGAGCATGATCATACAAAATGAGCCTTCATCATTCTCAGATGCCGTAAAACATTAAGAATGGAAGGATGCTATGACCATAGAATATGAGTCTATTATGGAGAATGATGTCTGGGAAGTAGTTCCTAGACCCGGAACAAGACAATTGTTACTTCAAAGTGGCTTTACAAGATAAAGCATGCAGCAGATGGAAGTATGGAAAAGTACAAGGCTCGTTTTGTTGCTCGTAGTTTATCCCAGAAAGAAGGTATAGACTATGATATTTGCACCTGTTGCCAGATATACGACTATCTGCTTAATCATAGCCCTTGTGGCTTCACAAGGATGGAACCTACATCAGATCGATGTCAAGACCGCATTCTTGCACGGTTCGATCAAAGAAGAGGTCTATGTGGAGCAACCCGAAGGATTTGAGATTTATGATCGAAAATCTCATGTATGCAGGTTGAAGAAGGCTCTTTAATGGTGAAGCAAGCACCCCGAGCATGGTATGAGAGGATCGATTTAGCTACTTGATGAAGTGGGGATTCACTAGGAGTGAAGCCGATGCTAACCTTTACTTTAAGGTTGAAGATGACAAGCCTCTCATACTAGTGTTGTATGTGGATGACCTCTTTCTAACAGGTAGACTCTCTCATTTACAAATGTAAGAGGGAGTTGGCTTCTGAATTTGAAATGAAGGACCAATGACTTGAAGTATGGCAGAAGCTAAGGGAAATTTTCCTATCTCAAGGAAAATATGTGGTAAAGATATTGGAAAGATTCGGTATGATGGACTGCAAGCCTGTGACTATCTCAAGGATCTTAACTTTTAGAAGTTATGTGGTAGTGATGTCGGACCAGATATGGGAAATGCCTTTGAGTTTCATAAACTCATTCGCATTTATGTTCTTAGTGAACCTCCGTCCGAACATATGTTTTGTAGTTAGCATTGTGAGCTCATGTTTGGTTGAGCCTCATTGGATTGGTGCCAAGAATCTTCTAAGATATCTTCCTGTCACAATTACTAATGGATTGAGATACACTGTTGGAAATATGAAACTGGATGATTATTCCAATGCTGATTAGGCAGGTAGTGTGGAGGGTCATTGGAGCACTTTTTAGTGCTGTTTCTCTTTGGATTCTACTTCGATATAATGGATGAGCAGGAAGCAGAAGTCGGTTGCCATAAGCACCACTGAGACCGGATACATATCTACGAGTATGATCTCGTATGAAGCTGCCTGGTTGGGGAAGCTCTTCAGTGAGCTGTTTGAACACATACCACTGTGATTCTCTGTACAACCAGAGGTGGGATTCGATTATTGAGGAATCCCGTATTCGTCGATTGCTCCAGCAGATAAACATCATTTGGGATATGGTAAGTCGATGAGCAAGGAGGCTCCATCGCATTAAGATGATGTACAGGTCGATACACCTTGTCAAAGCCCGAGGAAAGATCTAATCTGTATGTTCCCAAACGACTTGGAGTCATCAAGAAACCCTTGTACAAGGGTCCTACATGTTGCATACATTGAGCTTTGGGAGCTTTGAGGGCTTGCGGTTCTTACTGGAGCAACATACGACCATAGGGGGACTCACCCTCCCTTGGTGGTGCGCACTGGAACAAGATGATTTGCTCTCTTGTGGGACAAGATGATTCACTCTCTTATGGAATAGGATGATTCACTCTCCTGTGTAGCAGGACGATTAGTTCTCATGCGAGGCCTGGATTGATGTGTTCTCCATGGCGATTTTAGCAGGATTGATGTGTTTTCCTGTGAGGCCTGGATTGATGTGTTCTCCATGGCGATTATAGTAAGATTGATGTGTTCTCCTGTGAGGCCTGGATTGATGTGTTCTCCATGGTAGCTTGGATTGATGTGTTCTTCATGGCAATTGTAGCAGGATTGATGTGTTCTCGTGTGAGGACACGATTGATTAGGTCTCCTGTCGAGGCATCCTACCCATGCAGTCTAGGACTCACAAGAAGTACCTCTCATCTAATCAATGAGCAGGGAAATGAAGTTAGGGACCATAGTAGTACCAATGGGTGCATCGTTGTATCTACCGTACTCCCTACACTAGGATGACCCCCATTGATCTGGGATTAATGATACTGGTATGGGACCAGTGGTAGGAGTTGTACCATACTATGACGCTGACTTTGGGTCGGTTGAGACTGGTCTGGGACCAGTGGTACATACTCTGAGACTGACTTCGTGTTAGTGCAGTACTGGTCTGGGACCAGTAAGAGTGGTACATACTATGACGCTGACTTCGGGTCACTTGAGACTGGTCTGGGATTAGTGGTACACTCTCTGAGACGGCGACACTGGTCTGGGACCAGTGGTAGGAGTGGTACCTACTATGAAGCTGACTTCGGGTCGGTTGAGACTGGTCTGGGACCAGTGGTACGCACTCTGAGACTGACCTTGAGTCAGTGGAGGATGATATTGGTCTAAGACCAGTGGAGTTGTACTCACTATGACGCTGACTTCGGGTTGGTTGAGACTAGTTTGGGACCAGTGGTACATACTCTGAGACTGACTTTGAGTCAGTGTGATACATCCTCGATCATTTCTTCTTCTTCATAATTCGGACAAAAGCAAAGCAGAACAGAACAATGCAAGAGCAGAGCAGAATAGAGCAAAACAATATAGATTAGTACAGGGCAGAACAAAACAAAGCAGATCAGGCAGAATAGAGCAGAGCAGGGCAAGGGTCAGGCTATACAGGGCAGTGCATTTGATGGATGAATAGCAATGACCGATAGATAGATTGCAGATGAAGTTCTCCCTAGTTGAGAGGGAGTGTTAAAATTGGCAACCAGGGCAAAACT
>APFE030977194.1:24517-122221 GCA_000404065.3 Pinus taeda | reverse complement strand
ACCATGATGGTGACACCCATCGTGCAGTGAGTAGATTCCACTTGCCTACGTTTGATGGTTCATCAAACAGTTCGGCAATGTTTTGGGTGGAGAAGCTGGACATTTATTTCCAGCTTAACTAGATGTCGGAGACAGAGGCCATCAAGGTGGCAACATTGCATTTGGATGGTGAGGCTCAGGATTGGTGGTTTCATGGGATGGTTACACTCGGACACTCCATAGTGATGACATATGCTGAGTTCACCAAGAGATTGATGGAGCGATTTGATCGGAGGGATCCAGAGCAACATTTTGTCGAGCTGACGAGGCTTAAATAGACAGGGAGCCCCGAGACCTACATTGCGGATTTATTGAGGGTCTCAGTGATGGTGCCAGATCTATCCATGACACGGAGGATTTATATGTATGTTGAGGGGTTAGCAGAGCCACTTTGGAGTTCAGTTCGATCCACTAGACCAGCCACACTCCAGGATGCCATTAGCAGGACCCGGGACTTACAAGATGTCTTACCCAGGACCCGGACACCTTACCCCGAGAGACAAACTTTCTAGTCTAAAGGAAAGGATGTGAGGATTCCACCTCCAAAGGGGAATCTAGGGCGAGCATAGATTGACGATGATGCCAGGAGGGAGTTGAAGAAGAAGCGGTTGTGCTTCACTTGTCAGGCACCGTGGGACTAGGACATAGATGTGCTGCTGGCAAAGCACATTTTATTGAGGTCTTCTCCGAGAGCAGTGGGGAAGATGATGATGAGGACGACGTGGAGGCAGGACATAGTCATGGTGCAGGGACCTTTGCCACCTTCACTGCCAGCAGCAGGTGTTGCATCTTTTGCACCTACCAGAGGGGCCCTTGCAGCATTGCGAGGAGTTCCTAAGTATTTGATGCTACACGTACGGGGGACAGTACGTGGCCAACGAGTATCAGTTTTGGTTGACAGTGGGGCAACCCACAACTTCATCGATGCACAGATGGTTGAGCGAAGAAGTATACAGACAGAGAGCTTTGATGGGTTTTTGATTTTGGTCCCAGGAGATCAGACCATGATGTGTACTCATTATGTTCCAGAGCTATCAGTGACGATGGGCACCTACACATTGATTGACCACTCTTTCGTGGTCAATATTCTGGACACTAATGTGATACTGGGTGTTCAGTGGCTTATCACTCTAGGGAAGGTCATGACAGATTGGAAGACCCTAGAGATGGAGTGGGATGATGAGAAGACAGGGAGGCATGAGAAGGTATGGGGTCAGCATACATATCTGCCTCAGACTGTTTCGGCTCATCGGATGGAGGCAGTCTTCCGGAAGGGAGACATAGAATGGGTAGTGGAGCTGCGTGCATCAAAGGCAGGGACTACAGGGCAGACGGTATATCCGGAGATACAGTCCATCCTTGACCAGTATGCCATAGTGTTCGAGGAGATTTCGTCGGGACAGCCACCGGACCGAGGGTTTGAGCACACCATCGAGCTTGAGCAGGGCATACAGGCAGTGATTACCACCCCCTATAGGCACCCCAAGGCCTATTAGGATGAGATTGAGCAGGCTATCCATGAGTTGTTGGCTCTTGGGCACATTCAACCAAGCACGAGTCCTTTCGCTTCTTCCATGGTGTTGGTGAAGAAGAAGAACGACACATTGAGAATGTGCATTGACTACAGGTCCCTGAACAAGAAGACACTGAAGAACAGGTACCCCATACCCAGGATTGACGAGTTGATGGACAAGTTGAGAGGAGCATGGTTCTTCTCAAAGATTGATTTGAGATCTGGGTACCATCAGATTCGCATGAGGGAGCAGGACATTCCCAAGACCGCGTTCAGGTGTCTCTATGGGCACTTTGAGTTCTCTTTGGGCTAACCAATGCCTCTACCACATTTCAGTCCTGCATGAATCACATCTTCCGCAGTCACTTGAGGAAGTTTGTGTTGGTATTCTTTGATGACATTGTCATTTACAACAGGACTTGGGAGGAGCATCTCTAGCACATTGAGACAGTGCTGTGTATCTTGTAGGAGCAACAGTTTTATGCCAAACTCTCCAAGTGTGAGGTTTGGGTTGACGGAGATATTGTATTTGGGGCACATCATAGGGGTGGACGGGGTGAGAGTCCACGAGGAGAAGGTTAGGGCCATTAGAGAGTGGCCGAAGCTGAGAAACGTGACAGAACTCCGGGGGTTCATTGGCATTTGTACTTACTACCGGAAGTTCGTCAAGAGTTTCTCACAGCTTGCTGCACCCCTGACAGATTTGATGAGGAAGGGGGCTTTCAGTTGGTCGGATACAGCGCAGCGAGCCTTTGACAAGCTCAAGGAGGTTATGAGTAGTTGCCCAGTGCTTGCATTGCCAGATTTCACGCAATCATTTGTTTTGGAGTGTGACGCTTCGGGAGAGGGGATCGGTGCAGTATTGATGTAGGGAGGTCACCCTATAGCCTATGAGAGTCGGAAGCTCCTTTTGCACGAGAGGTTGTATTCTATATACGACAAGGAGATGTTGGCCATCATGCATGCATTGACCAAGTTCTGGCAGTATTTAGTGGGTAACAGGTTCAGGGTGAGGACTGATCACAACAGCCTCAGATTCTTTTTGGAGCAGAAGCAATTACAGGAGAGGTAGCGGAAGTGGGTCAGCAAGATCCAAGCATATGACTTTGACGTTGAGTATGTCAAGGGTAAGAACAATGTGGTAGCAGATGCTCTTTCACGTAGACCAGCCACGTTGTCTCTTATGAGCTTGGACATTGACTAAAGCGCTCGAATCTTGGATAGGTTTGCATGTGAGGTTTTGGATGGGTAGGTGGCGGATGACAGGTATAGGGTGGTCGATGAGATCATCTACTACAGGGATCGAATCTTCTTGACTGAGGGATCTCAGCTCAAGAAGAAGATACTCTAGGCATCACATGATTCACCATTGGCCGACCATCAGGGGTTTACCAAAACCTACAGGACCATCAGAGAGAGGTTTTCATGGAAGGGCCTCAAGGAGGATGTACTCCAACATATTCGGGAGTGCGATGTTTGCCAGAGGAACAAGGGGGAGATGAGCCATCTCGTGGGTTTATTGCAGCCTCTTCCCATTCCGGAGGGGAAATGGGAGAGTATTTCGATGGACTTCATCATGGGGTTGCCCATGGTACAGGGCAAGGATTGTATCTTTGTCGTCGTTGACTGGCTGACGGAGTACGCACATTTCTTTGCCATATCCGCACACTACACAGCAGCACAGGTGGCCGAGCTGTTCATCAGAGAAGTCTTCAGGCTACATGGTCTTCCTAAGACCATCGTCAGTGATAAAGACAACCGTTTCCTGGGCGGGTTTTGGCAGGAGCTTTTTCGGCTAGTGGGGACGAAGTTGACACCGAGCACCAGTTATCACCCACAGACAGACGGACAGACAGAGATAGTTAACAAGTGGCTGGAGGGCTACTTGCGTAACTACGTCAGTGGGAAACAGAGAGCATGGTTGAAGTGGCTGCATCTAGGGGAGTACTGCTACAATAGTACACATCACATGTCCATTGGTATGTCACCGTTCTATGCTTTGTATGGGTATCATCCTTTATCTTTTGTTGACATGATGTTTGGTGATAGCAAGGCTCCGAGAGCCAAGATTTGGATCCAAGAGAGTCAGGATATCCTTCGAGCGCTCAAGGATAACATGGCTATAGCGCAGAATCAACAGAAGCTATATGCTGACAAGGGTTGGGTGGAGAGATAGTTTGAGGTAGGGGACATGGTCTACCTACGATTACAGCCATACCGATAGTCGTCATTGAAGCAGAAGGGGGCTGAGAAGCTCAAGCCCCGCTTTTATGGGCCATACAGGGTGATATGCAGGATTGGACAGGTTGCATATGAGTTGGAGCTGCACCAAGGCAACAAGATTCATAACGTTTTTCATGCATCATGCCTGAAAAAGGCATTGGGGTAGCAAGTGACAGTGATAGATGAGCTACCACCCATGGATGATGAGGGGCATTTGGTGTTGCAGCCAGAGGCTATATTGATACCAGGGAGAGGCAGCTGCGGAGCAGGATGGTCCAGGAATTCTTGGTGAGGTGGAAGAATTTGCCGGATGAGGATGCCGCTTGGGAGAGTGAGAAAATCTTGCAGCATCCATCACTTCAGTTGCTTGAGGACAAGCAACATTTTGTCGGGGGAGACTGTAATATTCCTAATTAGCCATGGCTAATTGGAATATTCAATTTTGCTTAATTTTGCCTTCTATAGTTATTTATGAATAAAAAGGTGAGGGAAAGGGGACATGACTCACTTTTAGAATAAAAGTCACTTCCTAGTAGCACAACGTTGTGACTTAAAGGGGAGCCAAGGGGGCAAAAAGGGGGACGCAGGAATGGAGCCCACGCAGACACTTGGAGGGACTGCGTAGTAAGGAAGAAACATGTGGCAAGAGAGGGATTACGTTGGAGAAGGTGGGCCTTGGGATTGAGAGAGGCAAAGGCTATAACGAAGAGAGGAGCTTCCTCATTTTGGCATTCGATTATGTGCATTTGAGCTAGTCACTAAGACTTAGAGCACGCTCGCTGTTTAGCTAGTCTGCAACATTATTTAGTGCATTGAGTGTTTCCGTTCGGAGATCTCACCCTTAGCCCTGGGGGACTTTGAGTGCATACTCGGGCAAGGTATTTCTATCAGCATTTTGGCAGTAGTTTCATCAGCATTTCTGGAAGGAGAATTGAGCATCCAGGAGGATTGCACAACACTGAGAGGGATGACGCAGTTCTTTCTGGTAGGAGTTCTGGCTTGAGGGTTTGCAGTAGGATTTGTGCTGGGAGATTGAGCAGGGGATCAACCCTTGCATATTCGAGGGTTTTGGCAGAGGTTTTAGGTAGATTTCTAGAGGGTTTCATTCAGTAGCAGCGCAGAGCCTTGAAAGACTGCGCAAAACCCCAAGGGGGTGATTTTCGGGGGTTGGCCATTCCAAGAAAGCTTTCTGGTTTTTTTGGGTTTCTTGAGTAGAGTCCGATTCCAGAGTTTCAACTTTTTTTGAGGAGGGGAACAACCCCAAATCCTCATTCAATTTCTAGCAGTAGCAGCAGCACGACAATTCTCCAGCAGCTGGGATGCAGATCAGTGAGAGGCCATTTCCTTTGCTATTTTGAGTGTATTTCTTCACTTGCCTTGTGCAAGTTGAGGTGCCATCTTTTAGATCACCTCCTGTACTCATTCTATTGCTTAGTATAATAAAATGGCTTAGCATTTCTCGCTATATTTCTTGAGTATTTGTTTACATTTCATGTATACATTGTTGTTTGTTGCACTATCGTTATTTCCTCTTTGTGAGTTTTCCGGCTATTATACCACTTGTACGTTTTTCTGGTTGGGGATTGCTGGTGTTTGAGAAATATTCCAGGAAAGGGATGTTCACAATTAGCTTAAATTATTCCGAAATCACTTTTACAAAAAATTCAACTAAAACACTAGGACTCACCCGAGACCTTGACGATAAATTCCACCCTAGCTTTGGGGTGAGCCTAGAGGGAAAAAAAACTCTGTCGATCATCTGCGTTTAGAAACACAAATGAATCAGTGAGATGAAAAACCTCTTAGGATGAAATTCGTCGCTAAAATAATATGCTTACCTAGGTTGTTACATACATATATGGTCTTACTAGCATCATTTACATTAAAATTATGCGGAATGGGTTTACAACTCTGACAAACTGATGACTAATGATGATGAATACAGGATAATTAGAATGCTTGAACATGATGGAATTCTTTTGCGAAAAAGTGTACTGCTATAAGGTAATTGACATAGAGTGGTCAACAATGGGCTCTCCTTTGCTCATGTAGATACTTCTTAGCTTCTCTTTGAGAGCAAGCTTCCTAGCATCACTAGAACCCTGATAAAAATCTAAGATGGCTTTAAACATCTCATATGCCGTCTTCTTATGACGGAGATGATGAATAATATGGTCTTTGATCCCCCTGAGAATGATCCTCCTTGTCTTGATATCATTCTTGTTATGCTAGGTCAACTGTTAGGGATCTTGAGGTGGAAATATTTGATTCTTCACAAATCCTATCACCCCATTACCTTCCAACACCACATATATCTGCTTCTTCCATGCACAAAAATTCGAGGCTCCCTCTAAACTGTGATTTGACCTTAGTCCTTGGAATGTCATATTGCTATCCAAAGAACTGCCTTGCTCTTCAAACTCTAGCGCAAGATTTCTGCTTGATTTGCGCTGTCCGCTGATTGGTTAATCTGGTGCTGGTCTTTATATTAATCTTTGCTTTGATACCATGTTAAATTTCCATGAAACTCTGCAACTACTTAGATGAATAACTGAAAACTAAAATTAGTTTACTTTCACCAAGATACAAAGTTTCTTAACAATTCATATGCAGCGGAATAAAAACATAGAGATAAAAACACATCACACAAATTGACACACTTTTCTTAGGAAACCCAACAAGGAAAACTTGCTTGATGTGGCTATTTTATTGATTGTCTTGGAGGAATTGAATCTATTACAAAGCAAATTGTCCCTCTTGAGAAAGCATTCTTTTTCTCACACAAATCTCAGTGAATACAATTGATCTCGGCCTCCCTTGATTACAACTTGATCTTGGTTCCTGCACACAATTGGTCCTTTTGCTACCTCCTTGACTTGTTCTGCAAACCTTGTTGTCTTACCTCAATTCTGCTCCTCCTTGGCCTCCTTATCCCTTGAGCTGATGTCTTATTTCCTAGTGCACTTCCAAGCCCTATTTCTTAACGCACTTGAGCTCCTATTTTTTAGGATCCCAACTCCTTTTTGCGCACAACCAATCAACTCTTAAATCCTAGCACACTTGTGCTCCTATTCTTTAGGACACAATTCCTACGCTTCACAATCAAGGCTCTCTCACACTAACTCATGAGCTCTATCTAGTCATAATCCTTCGTGCACAAAGTAACTAAATTTACTTGTGCCTTCTTCCTTCCTTTATAGATTTGATCCATGGTAAATTAGGCTGGTTCAATTTTAGAACTCGAGCTCTGGTAGTGAGTTAACTGAGTGTTACTCACTCTCCTTCCAATCATCGTTGGAGTTGCTAACTCGTGCTCTCTCCAATCAACTCTGGAGATTTAACTCACTCTTCTTTCAATCAAGATTGAAGACTAACTTGCTCTAACTAAACTATTAACTACCAACTCGTTCTGTAGTCCAATTGATGAAGACTTCCACTTAACTTACACTGCAAGTCTACATGTGAACTTGACAATTATTCCAATAAATTGGAAATAACTCATCCTAACTAAAGTCTAAGTCACGAGGACAATTTTAGGTCTTCACTGGCTAAGGCACAAGCCAAAGACCTTACTTCCACTTAACTGACACTACAACTCTACATGTGAACTTGACGATTATTCCAATAAATTGGAAATAACTCATCCTAACTAAAGTCTAAGTCATGAGGACAATTTTAGGTCTTCACTGGCTAAGTTACAAGCCAAAGACCTTTCTCGCTACATTTTCAATAGATTTTTTGTCCACAACATTCTTAGCCCAATCAAAATCTGTGTAGTCATGCAAGTCTACTCGACCAACTCTAGCATATATGAGCCCAAAGTCCACTATACCTCACAGGTACCTCAACACATGCTTCGTTGCCACTGAATGAACCTGTTTCGCCTCCACCATGAACTCGCAGAGTGTGTTGACAACAAAACATATATCTGGCCCAGTGTTGACCAGATACTTCAAGGAACCTATCAACCGCCTATACAATGTGGGATCTACCAACTCACCCTTAAAATCTCGCAGCTTCTTCAAGCTAGTGATCATTGGTGTAGACATAGGTCTACAATTGTCCATCTTGAATATCCTCAAGATCTCAATTGCATATTTGTCTTTCCCAAGGAAAATCTCTCTTGGCTGCTGCCACACCTCTAATTTCAAAATGTAGTGTATCAAGCGATGTCATCCATCTTGAACTCTAAAACAAGGTTCTCTTTGCACATCCCTATTAGCTTCTCTGATCCCATCAAGAAAAGGTCATTAACATAAAGTACAATGCTATGAATAAAAATATTTATAAACATCAATTAAATAGTAAATATTAAAATAGCAAATATTAATAGTAATAAGTTAATTAAATTAGTTAAATGTCTCATTAATTGTGATGAGACATGGGTCAAAAGTTGTCATTCTATCTTTGTGGCGAGTCAATGCCTATATACGCACACTGCCACAAAGATTTGTAAACACCATTCATATTTTTATTCTAATACAACAACTACTTACTACAATACAAGTCTACGTATACATATTCATGCTTGCATACATGTTTAGGCGTTTTAGTGGTATCAGAGCCTCCACCGCACATCGAGGAAACTTGTTTATCTCAGTGTTCCATTAGTTCGCTGCACGCTGTGTATACCACGGATTGCTGTATCGACTCTCCTCGAGGTTTCCTCCAGCAGACAATCCATCTGTCAGGCCTCAGTCCGGATTCTGGTTGTACGTTTGATTGCGGTACCTGTTCTGCTGGCCTTTAGTCCCTTGTGCTTGACATACCCTGCTCGACAGGCATACGACAATAGAACACGCTCGGGGATTACTTTGTTACCACGACCGACATACACAGACAAGTCATTGACGTTCACGGAGGTGTGATACGAGAAAGACGTAGCAATGGTGGGTGTTAAAATACAGAGGTGGCAGTGTGATACAGGGAGATGAGGTGATACGGTGTGATGGTGTGATATGGTGGGAGATAAGAGATACGGTGTGGACGATGTGATACGGTGGGTGGATAGGTTATATGGTGTGATACATAGTTACCTTATAATGATTAATCAAACTATTAATAAATTTATATAATCATAATTAATTAATTTTATTAATTTGATTTTAAAAAATAAAAAAATTGGGTCTATAAGGAAGAAGAGAACAAAATGGGGAGCAGTGACAATGACGATAATTCAAAAAAATGTCAAGAAGAACTGGGCAGAAAACACATATACCTCCATTGTTGCTACATCATCCTTACTGGACTCCTTTTGATTAGGACAGTTAGTGGCATAGTGTCCAAACTCATGGCAATGGAAGCACTTGATCTTTCTTAGATCCTCTTTCTTCTTCTCGATCCTCTCACCGGACTTGACCTCTCTTTGCCCTTTTTGCCGTTGGCTCTGCTACTTTTGCCCAATGTTGCGAACATGGACATCAGGATAAAATCGGCAAGGGTCCGAAAAACCAAAAAATCGTAAAAATTGGGAAAAAATCGGTAAAAATCGGCAAAATCAAGATACCATCAAAATATCTGTAAAAATCGACAAACATCAGTGAGGCCAAAAAATCGTGATTTTGAGATAAAATTGGGATGTTATCGAGATGTTTGCAACCCTACTAGGGAAAATTTCTCCTTGTCCTTTGTCAGAGCTTCTCCACCAACTCTTGTACTTATCTGAATCTCTTCTTGAACACAATCAATCCATAACCTTTCCCAAATGAGAATTATCTCTTTGCCACTTACTGCATCTTGGAAACTATACCAAGACTTATGGAGTCCCAAAAGCGCAAGACTCATAAGGTCTTTTCCTGCTACTGTCTCATCCACACTACCTAGCTCATTCTGAACCTGAGTGAACTTTGAAAGATATGTGATGATGGGCTCTCCTTTCCTTTGAAAGGGAAGAAACTTTCAATGTCTCCAAGAAGACAAGGAAGAACAAGCAAATGTCAAAAAGAAGCTCTAGCTGTAGTGATGATTCAAACGATGAAGAAGAAGCCAACTTTGTGAGAAAATTGAAAAGAGGAACTGACAAATATAAAAATAAGCTCCCTTTAAAATGTTTTGAATGTTGTAGAATTGGTCATTATGCTTCTAAATGTCCTTTTGCAAAGGGGTTGGATAGTGATGAAGAAAAAAGTTATAAGGAAAAAAAGAAATATCAGAAAAGAAACAAAGGAAAGAACAAGGGCAAATTCATTAAGAAGAAAGGTCTATGTTCAAGAGAAGATAGTAGCTCATCTGATGAAGATGATGATAGTGACCATGATTTTGATGGAGTGCTCTTAATGACATTAGATACTCAAAATGAAACTCCTGAAAACTATGAAGGAAATCATGAAGTAGAAGGAGAAGTGGATCTTGGGGCAAAATTGATTAGTGCCTCAAGTGATCTTAGAAGAACAAGGAAGAAAAATCTCATACTCAAGGAAGAGGTAAAGAAACTAAAAGAATGTTTACAAAGTCCCAGTAGGATCTCTGAAGAGACTTAGATGGCAAACACTACTTCATGTTGCTTGTTGATGACTATACAAGGATGACTAGGTTGTTTTCTTAAAAGGAAGTTGGAAGCTTTTGAAAATTTCAGAATATTCAAGGAACTTGTTGAAAAGGAAACCGATTTGAAAATCAAATGCTTGAGATCAGATAATGGAGGGGAATTTACTTCAAATGAATTCAATGACTATTGTGAAGAACATGGAATATTAAGACAATTCTCAACAGCTAGAACTCATCAACAAAATGGATTGGTTGAAAGAAAGAACAAAAGGACTTAGATGGCAAACACTACTTCTTGTAATAATCTTGGGCATAAGGCTATAAACTGTAAAGCCTATGCAATGGATAGAAATACAAGAAATAACTATGGAAACCCCAAGAACTACTATGAAAGTAGTTATGGTAAAAAAACCTCGTGAGATTTTCATCAGAAATTATAACAGTTTGGAGCTCTTAGTTATGAAACTGAACGCTACAAATGCAACAATTTTGGACACAGGCAGGAATTGTAGAAGCAATTTGATAGTTCCTTCAAGGGAAACAAGGGAGTTTCCTCTCGATCATATGAAGGAACAACCAAGAACTTGGATAAATAATTAGGAAGATTTGAAGGTTGAGGAATGTGGGCTTACTCTACAAGCCCAAAGCAAAAGAAGTCAATGGTATATTGATAGTGGATGTTCAAAGCATATGACTGGAGACAAAAACAGATTTGTAACATTGAAGAAACAAAAAGGAGGATCTGTCACTTTTGGGAATGATAACTCTGCCAAAATTATAGGGTAAGGCATAGTTAGGCTTGAAGACAAAGATGTGGTGGCTGAAAATGTTTTATTTGTTCAAGATATGAAGCGTAATTTGTTAAGTGTTAGCCAAATGTGTGATCAAGGACACACACTTCTACTCAATTCAAAAGAATGTAAAATAAGGAAAGCAGGATTAGGGAAACTGGTTGCAACAACATTAAGAACTCCAATCAACATATACATCTTAGATGGGATTGGAAAGGAAAGATGTTGCCTGGGAAAGGAAGATGAAATTTGGCTTTGGCATAGGAGATTGGGGCATATGCACTTTGACAATATTGTCAAGATCAACAAGAAGGAAACCATAAGGGATATGCGTGAAATTGCAAAGTCTTCAAATACTAGGTGCAACTATTGTTAGCATGGAAAACAAACAAGAGTTGAGTTCAAAACTAAGTAACATTCCATGAAAAAACCATTGGAAATTGTACATATTGATTTATATGGTTCAACAAGAACAAAAGTGTTGAGAAATCTAGGGCTTTGATATGTTAATGATTTCTCGATCTAGATAACTGCTTGTGAAGTATTTTTGACCTTTTTACTTATTCAAACAAGATCTTTCTTATTTGTGTGTTTGTTAACTTCATCAACCAGCTATCATGAACAATAAACAAAATAAAAATAACACAGGATATAGACAGCAGCCAGGGCAAAACCTCTCCAACCTGAGAGGAAAACCCACGGTAATTCTTTGTATAGAATCTTCACTTGGCAAAATCTCCAAGACCTAGACAAAGACCCTTTGACACTTGTGTCTCCAAGATCAAGGCAAGTACCTTTTGCTACTGCTGTCCTCTTATTGCTGTACAATGGACCCAACCTGTCACTGTAGGTGCTGGGATCAGCTTCTTTCTTCCTTCTTCATCCCTCCAAATCTTACTTGCATCAGGAGCAATTACTAAACAATTTTGTACCCAACACCTGTCCTTAAAGAAGGGAGATCTGCCTTCTTGATTAGGACTGTCTTGCTGTTCTAAAATCAGACCTTCAACAAAGTGTAGAGCCTTCTTTTGCACATGCGGGAAGAATTGAGGTTCTTTTGACCTCCTTTCCTCTTTGCTATACTTGGATCTTCCTTGTAGGTGAAAGATCGAACTCTTTTAAGATGATGAATTGGACTATAATGCAGCCCTAATATGCAGCCTTGTCTTTTCTTGTCTCTTCGCACGTGTGAGTGGATCTAGGGCTTTCCTAGCCTCTTATTGTTAAAATTGGCAACTAAGGCCAAACTCTATGTGGGTCATCTTATTTATGGCAGCTGATATTTTTCTTGGATCCCTCTCATCGAGAGGTGTAGGATTGATTTAAAGATCATCCCATTCCGATTAGTATTCATGGAGTTATGAATTTATTTGTGTTATAAGACAATTCGTCAAGGTTGGCCAACAACCAAATAAACCCCACATGTGCTCAATGTTTTAGTATAAATAGAGGTGGCTTTGAAGTCATTTCAACACATTTGGGATCTCTTTCTCTCTCGACTTGTCTTTGGGTTTTAGTAGGAGGAGAGATCCTAAGGAATAATGTTGCCTTGATCTAGAGGGTAGAAAGCCGGAATTGCTGGAAAAGCCGGAATTGGCAAAAAAGCCGGAACTGCCTGAAAAGCCGGAAATACTGGAAAAGTTGGAACTGCCAGAAAAGCCAGAAAAGCCGGAACTGCTGGAAAAGCCAGAAATGTTGGAACTGCTAGAAAAGCTGGAAAAGCCGGAGTTGCCGGAAAAGACAAAATTGCGGAAAAGCCGGAAATACCAGAAAAGCTGAAACTGCCAGCAAAGCCAGAAAAACCGGGAATGTCGGAACTGCCGGAAAAGCAGGAACTACCGGAAAAGACGGAACTACTGGAAAAGCTGAAAAAGACAGAAATGCCGGAAAAGCCGGAAATGTCAGAAAAGCTGGAAAAGTCGGAAATGCTGGAAATGCCAGAAAAGCCGGAAATTGTACATGTTGATTTATATGATTCAACAAGAACAAAAGTGTTGAGAAATCTAGGGCTTTGATATGTTAATGATTTCTCGATCTAGATAACTGCTTGTGAAGTATTTTTGACCCTTTTACTTATTCAAACAAGATCTTTCTTATGTGTGTGTTTGTTAACTTCATCAACCAGCTACCATGAACAATAAACAAAAGAAAAATAACACAGGATATAGGCAGCAGCCAGGGCAAAACCTCTCCAACCTGAGAGGAAAACCCATGGTAATTCTTCTTATAGAATCTTCACTTGACAAAATCTCCAATACCTAGACAAAGACCCTTTGACACTTGTGTCTCCAAGATCAGGGCAAGTACCTTTTGCTACTGCTGTCCTCTTATTGCTGTACAATGGACCCAACCTGTCACTGTAGGTGCTGGGATCAGCTTCTTTCTTCCTTCTTCATCCCTCCAAATCTTACTTGCATCAGGAGCAATTACTAAACAATTTTGTACCCAACACCTGTCCTTAAAGAAGGGAGATCTGCCTTCTTGATTAGGACTGTCTTGCTGTTCTAAAATCAGACCTGCAACAGAGTGTAGAGCCTTCTTTTTCACGTGTGGGAAGAATTGAGGTTCTTCTGACCTCCTTTCCTCTTTGCTATACTTGGATCTTCCTTGTAGGTGAAAGATCGAACTCTTTTAAGATGATGAATTGGACTATAATGCAGCCCTAATTTGCAGCCTTGTCTTTTCTTGTCTTTTCGCACGTGATTGGATCTAGGGCTTTCCTAGCTTCTTATCCCTTCGCTGCACTTGAAGGAAGACTCCTTCTAGGTGAAGGACTGAATCTTTGAGATCAAAACCAAACCCTTTTGACGTGATGCACTTGGACTGTTATGCAACCCTAAATTTGCAGCCTTGTCTCTTTGCACGTGTGGCAGATTTGACCCAAGAAACAGATCCAAGGATGCATTGAAATGTTTCTCCTCTTCCTCGCTAGATCAACTCCTCTTCTTCGCACTTCCTTTTATCCCAAGATCAAGTGAGTGAATGAATGTGTGTTCGAATGGAGTATGAGAGGGCTATTTATAGCCTTCTTGTGCTGCCTTTTAGCCGACCTATAAATTTGTCTTGAAGCCGACTTGAACAATCTGCTTTGGAGGCCTTTTTGATGCCAAGTTGTTGGTCCTTAGCCTTGCATTTGGAGTGTTGGAATTTTTAAGTTTAACCTGTTAGAAATTTTTCCTGTACTATCTAGTTTATTTCTTCCTACTTGTTTAATTACTTATTAAGTTATTTACCATGTAAATAGTGAAAATAAACACAAGCACAATATCAACATCTACAGATCATTAACTGAAAGAAAACAAGCACACAATTGACACCATTATTTTTGGACCAATGTCCCTGGAAAAACCCAGTGCAGGAAAACCGGTGTAGCTATTCAGAGGGTTATATTATTATGTAGTTTATCAGAGTATAATTGGATGCCTAAACTGGCTCACCCTACAGAGAAAAATATACGAAAACAATACCTCTATATCCGGAAACAGGTATTCAGAAACCCTATCCCATGAAACCCTCTCTGGCACAACTGAAGCTCAACGCTGACCCTTCTGGCCTCTGCATTAGCCTCCTACTGACCTGCGTCAGTGCCAGGACCCTCTGCGTCAGCCTTCTGATGCACTGCGCAACCTTCGCATCACTCCCTTTGCCCTCTGCGTGGATGACGCAGTCCCTCTGGCCTCTGCGTTGCCTCTACTGGGCTCTGCGTAGCTTGGATTGACTGTTGCTCTGGCTCTCTCTGCTTCTGTGTTGGTATCCCAATATTGTCCCTGCCTCTCTACCTCATACTCACTGTCCCTCGCTGTTGATCATTGATTTACTTTTGCTTAGCAACCCCGCTCTCGCAAAATGAATGATTGATCACTCTGGTGTCTTCTCCAACTGACCCTCAAGCCTCTTCTTATACTTTTCTCATTGGTCCATCAACAATCGAGATTAAATCTCTAATAACGACTAAGATTAGATTTGGCTTGATCCATGACTTTTGGAATCTTCTAACTCTGTTTTATATTAATACCCATTAATATGTTGTTTTTCCTAAGTTTAGACTTAGGAACTCCATTAAAAATATTAATTATTTTAATATCTCCCAAATCCGTTAGAATCTGCCCAAACCATTTCTGGGTCTTGGAGATATCATGTGCTTTAGCCTCTCCACTAATTTTCATGGCTAGAGGACATCCGATGCTACCCCAAATCAACACTCCCTCTTAGCGAGGATTGTGCTCTAGTAATACTCCACATTGAGCATCACCTTAATTATCCTGCGTCAGTCCTTGTGCTGATGCTAGGCCTCCCCACCCAACATCCTCTGCACTGCTGCATTCTGTACTGTTGCCCATGGCCCTGCCACTGCCACTGCTGCATCTGTACGACAACTCCCTCTACATCTGTGCTGTTGCTGGTCCATCCTCCCAACACTGCATCTACATTGCTTCCCCTCTCATCATATTGCATCGTGCTACTGCATACTGCTACTGCACTGCAACTCAGTTACTGAGAAGTAAGTCACTGATCCACCCAACTTTTGACACCCTTGTCAAGCTAGAAACACTCCCGATGCTGAAGCTCCCTCTGCTGCTCCCTCTACTAGCCTCTGCGTTGCTGCAACAACTCCCTACATCTCGCACTGTTGCACACCTCTCTGTGTCATCCTGCGCTGGTGCAACACTCCCGTGCCTCTCGCACTGTTGCAGCCTACTAGCCTCGCGCTGCTCAGGGACTCCTGCACAATAGCACTCTCTCTCGCTTCAGCCGCATCTGTCTCTACCGACATCCTCTAGTCCTGCTACTCCTCTTCGGGGCTCCCGTAGCAAGGTATAATCCAAGAGGTTGGGTACCTCAAGGATCCTGCCCCTCATCGCCTATAGTCCTCCTAACTATAGCTCGGTGTCTCCCCACTTCTTCTCAAGTGGCACATGAGCACTCATGGCACAATCGTCCTTCTCCTTGACTTCTTTCTCCGCCTTCGCAGACGATGCCTTCGAGTCTGAAGCCTCTCCCTTGCTCTTCTTCCTAGGACACTGGTTCACAAAATGAAAGGTGGAGACCTTGGAGAGGTCCTCTTCTTCCTCTTCTCCTGCTTTCCCGCAGAGGCTAGAGTTGCATCCACTTCTTCCTCCTTGATTCTGACCCCTTTTCCGCTACTTCCCGCCTTGGTCAGCCGTTTGATTTCTTCTTGACGAAGAGCCGCCCACAGTTCTTCCCGATCTGGAAGACTCATCTTGCTCAGTATGCTCTGGACAAATACCTCCCAATCCTCCGAAACTGCGTTTAGTGCGATCCTCACCATCAATTCCTCATCTAGCGTGGCCCCTATGGAAGTTAACTGGTCACGGATCTCCTTCAAGCAACCGAGGAAGACATCTATCTGCTCTCCCTTCTGCATTTGGTATGCCCTTAGTTGATTCTCCAGGAGCATCTTCCTCTGCATGGAAGTATGATGGTACAATGTCTTCAAGGCATCCCACATATCCTTTGCCGTTTCCTTCTCGGCAATATGTGGTACCACATGATCCTTGACACCATCAAGGATGATGCACTTAGCCTTCGCCATTGCGTCCTCGTACTTTTCATTAGCTACTGGGTCAACTGGGACAACCACCACTCTCGTGACGAAGCCCTTGAGGCGATTTCTGTTTAGAATGGACAAGATCCTGGCCTTCCAGGCCACAAAGTTGGACGCTCCATCCAACCTATCTTGATCTCTCAGACCATTCATGACCATCTCACTACTCTTCTTTCGTCTCCTCCGAGTCTCTCTACTTCCCTCCAAGAAGTCATCTGTTTGACTCTTGCTGAGTATCTCAACTTCCCGTCTGGAAAATATTGGTTCGACTCCCTCTGAGTCTCGATTTCCCTTTTGGAAATCCCTTTGCCAACATCAAGTTGCCCCACTCCGATCGTTTGTGCAACTGCACCACTGATTCAGATTCCTTGGCTAGAAATCCGCCTCGACATCAACTCCCTCCCTTTGGTCTTGCCCTGTTAGGTACTGTTTTGACCACATTATCCCACCAGCTTCACTCCGCAATTACCCACAACCTCCTATACCCAGCAACTAAAGGATTGATCCACTTGGCTTTGCGCAATCCCGACATCGGAAAATCAGCTCCCCTAGCCAACTGCGTCAGCCCTCCTGGTCTCTAAGTGGCTCTGCGTGAGCTTGATTTTGACTCCTTTAGCCTCTGCGCTGCCTTTCTTTGGCCCATAATGATGATGCAGTGCCTCTGCATCACTCCTTCCTCTGTCGCCTTCTGCAAGGATCAATGTTGTCACCCGGGACAACTGAATCTGTTGCAAGTGCTCTACTCGGCTGATGCCTTGTACTTGGGAGACTGTTTAGTATCTTGGTTGAGCAAGAAACAATCTTCAATATCCTTGTTTATAGCAGTGGTAGAATGTATTGCAGGTCTGTTGGATGAAGCAAACCTTGCAAGACATACAAGTAAAATACGATGAGCCTATTTCGATAGTTTGTGACAACACTAATGCAATAAATATCTCTGGGAATCCAGTGATCCATTTCAAGACCAAGCATATTCCTATCAAGTTTCACTTTCTAAGGGAGTAAGTCACAGAAATTGATTTGCACAATCTTTAGCAAAGAAAGATAAGGGGAGAGATGGTGTTAGGGGGAGTTATGCTTTTCCATTAATGTCAAAGGGTGAGAGAGAGATCAAGAAGCACGAAAACAAGGGGAGCATGATCACAAGGGGAGTATGATGGTTGCCATAAATGACAAAAGGGGAGATTGTTGAAAGAAGTTGTCTGTTATGAACATAAATTATGTAAAAATAGATAATAAATAATAATAATAATAATATAATAATAAATAATAAGTAAATTAACTAATGGTTAGTTAGTTAATAATGAAAATGCATGTCTTCGAGACATGCCTGTTTGTGAAAGGGTACTTACTTGGCTATATATACAAGATGCTCATTCTCAATTGTACTCATCATATATCAATTTTTTTATACAATATACAATTTGCAATTACTATCCTACAATGGATGTCTTTGTCTACGAAGTATTTTAAATATTTCCACTATGTATACAACTAGTGGTAGTTACATTGGTATCAAAGCAGTTCGATCCTCTGGCCGCTCCACCGCTACACAAAGTCACGCTCGCCGATCCAGGCCCTTGGCCATCCAGGTTTCGTCAACAATGTTGCCATTGATATTGAAGCGTTTCGCTACACTTTTGGGAGATTCTCTGTTGTTAATTCGTCAGAGGCCTTTGGCCATTAAACAAAAAATAATAAAGAAAAAAAAAGATAGTCAAAGAAAAAAAAGTACATATAAAGATTAAAACAGAAAAAATTAAAGAAAAAAATCATATAAAAATATACTATTAAAAAAAAGAGGATATATATAGTCTGGTGTAAAATTTGAAGGAGAACATTCATATATATAAAAAGGTTCTACATTATTGATAAAAAGTGCATGATAAAGTTAAGAGGGAATCTTTCCAAATATCTTTAAACCTATACGTAAGAGAAGGAAGAGTATATAATATTAACTTGATTCTTCATTAAGTGGTTTACAAGCCCGTGGTTTTAGCAACCCGTGGTAATTGCCCATGGTATTTTCAAGGAAAAGAAAAACAAAAGGAATACAAAAACTCTATATATGAATTGTAAGTTTTAATTTTACAAGGAGAAAATTAACTGAGTCAAAGGAACATAAGTGGACATATATTTTATATTATACCCCAAAGAGATGAATCGCTGTGTTTCACTAGGGTTGTAACTTTTCGAAAAGAAAAAGAAACGATTATAAATAAAAGATATATAAAGAGAAGTTTTATATTATAAAAGGGGTATTTTAAAGAAAAGTTCAAGGAGAAGAAGGGAGAGAATATAAAGTTAAACACATACACACACACACACACACACACATATATATATTAAAAATTAAGAAGGTTACGTGAAAGCATATCTCTTTATATAAGTATAAAGAGAAACATTCAAATATATATAAGCGAATATATGAAAATGGTACTATTAAATTTTATTCCTTAGTGGATTAAAGGGAAAATATATATTCTTATAAAACATATAAAGGTGAATTTGGAGAATATTCCAATTGATAGCTAAGTGTTCAGAATCCATCAAATTAAAAGAAATTTTATATATTTAGATTACATAATACCTTAAGTCATCTCAACAAAACAAATGGGATCAATCATTGAAAAATAAAGATGGAGCTCAATTCTAAAGTAACGAGGGAATAAAGATTTTCCTATAATGGTCTTTTAGTTACAGATCACAGAGTAATTACATTAAAAGGAAGTATCCAAGGAAGAGAAGTTAATGTCGCTATCAACCCAAGCAACGATAAAAATTATATCAACATCAACTTGACAAATCAACTATTAATTCCGGATCTAAGCATTGGTGTAAAGAAAAATATTTTTGACCAAAAAGAGTATATAATTAGTGATCTACAAGTGACAATAGGTCATTATGAGTACATATCTCAATTTCATGTTGTAAGGATGGATAAAAAGACAAACATCATACTCGGTCAACCCTAGTTTAAGGATTTGGGTACATTCATTTTAAACATAGAGAAACAAGTTTTGATGTTTCCTTATAAAGGGGAGATGGTCACGTTTTGAGACATAACAAGTAAATCAAAATCAAAAAAATCTTCATTAGAAGACTTTAAGGATATCTTAGACTTATGTTTGAAGATAACGAAAAAACTATATCAAAGAAGCAAAAAGAGCTTGAAGAAGTCATCTGCAACAAAGACATAAATTTTGCGCCTTAGAGATCACCAAGAAAATCTACTTGAACAAGTCAAGAAAGCTAAAGCATCCTAGAAGGAACTCAAGGAGCATTTATTAGAACAAGAAGAAGAAAATTTATGTTTAAAGATCCTTAACCAAACATTAGTAGAACAAATCAAGTGTTTAAAAAATGAGAAGCGTGAAGACCAAAATAAAGTTGACTTAGAGAAAGAGCAATGCTTACGTCTCAAAAATCATAATCAAAATCTGCTCAAACAAATTAAAAAACTTAAGGATGAAAATAAATCATTGACAAATAGATTCAAAGAACTTGTCGCAACGGAAGCATCAAAATTTCTAGATGTAGCAGTCCAAACTGAAGAAACAAACATCAATACCACTAATCTCACAGTTTAGGCAAATCCAAACCCTATTGAAGTAAAAACGTACTTAGAGGTTGTCGTTCAAATGGAGGACACCCGAAATAAGGATTCAGTAGTTAAGTCAACAACAACAATCCCTAATGGAAATCAGGAAACTGCTATAAAAACGTTTAAAGAAGTTCAAACAAGAAAAATTCCTTATCTACATCCAAATCACAAGAGTAGACACCTTAATCAATCTACAAATCTATATCACGCAAAACATAAACAAACTTATGTTCCGAAGAATATTGAAGTGAGATCAATCCGATCATACGATAACTGTTCACCACACATCTCCAAGGATCAAAAGATTCCCTAGAAGATTAATCTAGGATGATCCGATTTGTTTTTAGTACGACAATTTTGTCTTTCGTTCAGAACATCATATTGTTTTGTATCAACAAAGATAAAAACTCAAAAACAAGAAGATATTCCGAATAACAGAAGAGATACGATCCTTCATCAATAATCTTTGAGGACAAAGCTTTTTGAAGGAGAAGGCAATGTTATGAACATAAAGTATGTAAAAATAGATAAAAATAGATAATAAATAATAATCATAATAATATAAATATAATAATAAATAATAAGTAAATTAACTAATGGTTAGTTAGTTATAATCATAATAATATAAATATAATAATGAAAAGACATGTCTGAGACGTGCCTGTTCGTGAAAGGGTACTTACCTAGCTATATATACAAGACCCTCATTCTCAATTGTACTCATCATATATCAATTCTTTTATACAATATACAATTTACAATTACTATCCTACGATGGATGTCTTTGTCTACGAAGTATTTTAAATATTTCCGTTGCGTATACGACTAGTGGTCGTTACATTGTCATTGATGTCAAAAGCTATCCAAATGAAAGAGAAAGTTATATATTCAAATATTATTTTGGGATTTTTGATGTCCCATTTGGATACCCTATCTATGAATGAATTTTTACTCCATTTAATAAGATCAAATGGAAGGATAACATATATGGTTGGAAAGCTTATTCTGAGGCCTTTCCAACGATATATGGCACTTCTAACTCCTCACGATTGAGGAGAAATGATTTTTCAAATATTCACAAGCTAGTCTAGCTAGTGGACAAATCGGCCTAGTCTAGACCTCGAATGCCCTATAAATGGGCATGAGAAGGAGCATTTCAAGTCACTTGCTCAAGCAAGTTCAAATTTGTTCAAACAAACAAAGAAAAGGAGCTTTGAGGTTCATACTGTTGAAATTCTGATGATCTATGTTGTAACAATTACTTATTATTAAACTTTTTTCTGCTGCGATATCAATTAAACAATTGTAGATATAACATAAACCAAATGCACAATAGAAGACAACCAAGAACACTTGAGACATATAGAATCTAGGTCCAATGGCTAGGGCAAAAACCCACAAGGGTAAAACCCAACCAAATTCTTCTTCTATTAGATATCAATTGTTCAACAAAAATACAAAGTACAATGAGAGATCAAGAGAATGAGTAAGTTCTCCCAAATCTGAACATGCTGAAGCATAAAGATCACTGGCAGCAACAACTGATGTAAACACTGAATCAACCTTCCCTTCAATTGAATCTACACTAAAACGCAGAATCAACCTTGGCTCACCAAGTTTTGCTCTTGCTCTCCAAGTCTCTCTCTCACAATCTTCTTCAAGTCTCTCCAACTCTCTCTCTCTCTTAAGTTCAAATTCTTCTTTCACAACACACAAGTAGTAAGGTGAGATGATATGAGACACATAGATATAGGAGGTGCAATGAATTCATGCCATAAAGGAGGTACAACTCGCATGCCATTAGGTAGGTGCAACACATGCCTTTTTGGGAAGAGTAACTTATGCCATTATGGAGAGGCAACACGGGGAAGTGTAACTTATGCCATTAAGGAAAGGCAACACATGCCTTAGGGAAGTGTAAGTTATGCCATTATGCAGAGTGTCATCATTTTAGGAGAGAAACATGACTTAAATGAGGAGAGTGTAACATATGCATTAATGAGAGTATAAGAGGAATCTTTTATGACATGCCTTTAATGAGTGTGTAAGAGAGAGTGTAACATAGTGCTATGTGAGTCATCAAGGAGAGAGGTGCGAAGTGATTGAGTGTCATGAAGGAAAGTGGACTTGAATTTCCTTTTGATAATATCATAGTATCATAAATAATAATAATAATAATAATAATAATAATATGATTAAGTCGAAATTGAACTATTAGGATTGATTAATGATAAGTGATTTTCTATCAGCTCTACTTGATTATCAATTGTTGCAAGGTGATTTACTGTTTTTGGAAAGTCATATATGTGATGTTAGACATGACTTTCTAATTTTAGAAAGTCACTCTATAATTGCCAAAAATGAGTTTCTATTTTAAGGAAATTCATCCCTGAGTTGCCAATTTTCAACACGCCTCTTAGCTTGGGAGGAATTTCTTTCTACAACAAAGATATTTGCTTTCTTTGCCCATCTTTGGTTTGGAACAATGATGTCTCAATCTAATGAAGAAGAATCATCATAGGGGAGATTTATCTATCACCCTATATTCATTGATCTTCCCACCTTGACACAGAAATGGGGGATTACAACTTGTTAAGACATGACAAGGATCGTGCACAATCGAGTCTGACCTCAAGAGTCAAGTGGTGGAACACCTACATCCACAGATTTTGTCAACTCATGACAACAACCAAATCTCAACTCTGCTTGGGGGGATTACCACTTGTCAACACATGAAAACGATCACGCACAACTAAGTTTCAACGCATGCATTGGCCAGATGGGTGGCAATCCCAACAAGCCCAACTTGTGCGTGATGAAAAGTGTAACTAGGTTTGGTCTTCATAATGACATATGTAATTGATGAAAAAGAAAACAATATTATTATTGTAATGCTTGTCTCATGGGTTTCATGAGCAAGGAATTTTACTTTTAGTAATGATTCCCATTGTGAGCCTTCAGGATTTGTCATCTAGTCATAAAAGTCAAATTGATTCAATTTCATGTATGAAGGACCCTTCTTGGACATGTTACATTTTGTATGAGTCATTAAATAAAGTATGAAAGCCCTCCAAGAAAAGCGCAAGACCTCTCCTACAAGTCAGCTTCAAGAAGGATAATAATATCTTCACAAAGGACACGTCAGCTCACCTACATGTCATGTCGACTAATTAGCATGGGAAACAACTGTAAATAGGCCAGCTCTACCTTATTTCCGAGACAAATTTCTGTGATGAATTTCAGTCAAGGTCTAAAATAGAAAGTGGTGCAAAAGTTAGCGAAAGGGAGTCTCCTAGCCAACGTGAAGAAAGAAGGAAGAGCGAAGTTTTCTTGGGTTTGTTTTGGGCTAAAATACACTCCACACGTGTAAGGATTTGTTGTCACCTATTGTAGACAGGGCCGATGTATTTCAGTTATCATAAGAAGGAATATTTGGGAAAAGAACAAGTGTATCCTCAAGTTGAATTGAGGAAGCACAATCTCTTAGTCATGCGAAGAAGGAAGATACCTCCAAACAACTCACACGTGAGAATTGCAAGGGTATAAGATAAGCTGAGGTTGCACATCTGTGGATGAAACTGAAGTTGCGGTAATGCAGACAATTTGACTTGCATCGACCATAGGAGAAGGAAAGAGCAACAAGTTTGTTTGAAGAAGGATTTCATCAAGGAAGGTTTGTGACTTGGTCTTGGAGTGACAAAACGGTCTAGGGTCCTAGTATTCGTCAATTGGAATCTCTATAAGAAGAAGAATTTGTTTGGGTTTTCCTCTCAAGAAGGAGAGGTTTTGGCCTTGGCTGATGGCCTATATTCTGTGTCTCTTGCCTCTTTATGGTTTATGCATTTGTAGCTGTTTGATGAAGAATAACACTATAATAATATAAGTAAAAGAAGATCCTATTCTAAGAAGTAAAAAGCACTTACAAGTAGTTATCAATAGAAGATAAATCACCTAATCTCGATGCCCTAGATTTCTCAACATGGTATCAGAGCTAAGGTAACAAAGTCACGAAAGGGCATCTTATCAAGGGACACTTGTTAAATTATGGTATGTTCTATGCTTAGAGCAGTTTACTTCTTTTCTTCTTATTAGCCACTGATTAGCAATCACATATACATTAAGTAAAGTGCAGATAGAACATTAAACGATCGACAGAAAACAAGCCAAGACAAGAGACACAAGATGTGGCGGCTAGCCAGGGACAACCCCAATGCGGGGAAACCCTTTGATCAAATCTTCTTTTATCTTCAATAGTTCAATAGAGAGAAATAGTACAAAATCAAAATTCTGTAATTTTATATCAGTAGCAGCAAACCCTAGATCAGCGAATTCAAACTTAGTCAAACGAGATGAAATTGACCTCCAATATGCTTGGTCAATTTCCCGGCCATCTAGACCTTGAACAGCCTGAAGAAACAACCCATAAACAACCCCAAAAACACAGTCAAACTGCTGCCCCAAACTAGGGCAATCAATGTTGGTAAAACCAAAGGTCAAATTGCCTCGGTTTGCTTGCCAAAATCTGTGGCTTGCCTAGGAGAGGCAACCACACCAAAACCACACTCTTCTAAGGTCAACGCTGGTCAAAGAGATCTTCAACAACTTCTGTGTCCTTCTTTCTGCATCTTCCTTGCCCTTCTGCGTCTTCCTTGCCCTTTAGCTGCTAGCCGACCTTGACAATTTGTCAAGTAAATACAAATAAATTCATATCTCCATAAATGCTTGTCGGAATCGGATGATCTTTAGATCATCCCTACACCTCTCGACAAGAGGAATCTAGGAAAAATATCAGCGGTCATAAATAAGATGACCGACATGGAGTTTGGCCCTAGTTGCCAATTTTAACACTCCCTTTCAATTAGGGAGAACTCCATCTGCTAATCCGTCTGACCATCGACACTGTCCCAGCCATCAAATGCACTGCCTTTGCATTGCTTGGCTCTGCTCTGCTGAACTATGAAGAAGAAGAGATGATCGAGGATGTATCATAGCATCGTCCACTAACCCGAAGTCAGTCACAAAGTGTGTCAACCACTCTCACTGATCCCAGATCAATGGAGGTCATCCTAGCATAGGGAGTACGATAGATACAACGATGCGTCCATCGATAGTACTACTATGGTCCCTAACCCCATTTCCCTACTCGTTGATCAGATGAGAGGTACTTCCCATGAGTCCCAGACTGCATGTGTAGGATGCCTCGACAAGAGAACTAATCATCTTGTCAACAGGAAAACGCATCATCTTGTCCAATAGTCGCCACAGGAGAACTAATCATCCTGGCCCATAGAAGAACTAATCATCCTGTCCCACAGTCGCCACGGAGAACTAATCATCTTGTACCATAGGAGAACTAATCATCCTATCCCATAGTCACCTTGGGGAAGGTTGAATCTTTCACCCTGTACATAGCGCACCACCAGGGGATGGTGAGTCGCCCTGTGGTTGCATGTCGCTCCAAGAAGTACCCTGTGCCCCCTTGGAGCTCCCAGAGCTCAATATATGCATCATACACAACCCTCATAAGAGGGTCTCTCAATGACACGAAGTCGTTCTCGGAAAGTCAAGAATTTGACCTTTCCTAGTGGCTTTGTCAAAATGTCGGCGACCTGCTCATCTATACCGATATGTTGGAGCCTTATTGCTCCCTGCTGTACCATATCCTAGATATAATGGTACCTGATATCGATTGCTTGGAGCGATCATGAAATACATGATTCTCTGATAAACAAATCCTGCTCTGGTTGTCACACAGGATCACGGTAGTATCCACTGTGAATCCAAACAACTCACTGAAGAGCTCCCACAACCAGAATGCCTCACAAGAGGCCATACTAGCAGCAATGTATTTTGCCTCGGCGATGCTCAAAGCTACTGACTTCTGCTTCCTGCTTATCTAGGATATCGAGGCAGATCCCAAAGAGAAACAACACCCGGAAGTGCTCTTTCGGTCTACCACACTGCCTGCCCAATCAACATCGGTATATCCGTGTAGTCTCACATCTTTGGTAGTGTATCTCAAACCATGTGTGATTGTGCCACGAAGATATCTCAACAGATTCTTGGTACCAGTGCAATGTGCGTGGTGAGGCTCAACCATATGTTGACTCAACGTGTTAACTGCAAAACATATATCCAGATGGGAGTTCACCAAGAACATCAATGCTCCGATGAGTTGACGATATTCGGTAGCATTTCGTAAAACAGGTCCGACAGCACTACCGTTTAACTTCTTGAAGTCAAGCTCCATCGAGGTAGTCACATGCTTGCAGGCCACCATACCAAACCTTTCCAATATCTTCATCACATATTTTCCTTGAGATAGGAAAATCTCCCCTGGTTTCTGCCAGACTTCCAGTCCTAGGAAATAGTGCATCAGTCCTAGGTCCTTAATCTCAAACTCAGAAGCCAACTCCCTCTTACATTTGTGAACGAGAGGGTCTGCACCTATTAGAAAGAGGCCGTCAACGTACAACACCAGTCTGAGAGGTTTGTCATCTTCAACCTAAAGTAAAGGTTAGGGTCGGCTTCGCTCCTAGTGAATCCTAGCTTCATTAGGTAGCTATCGATCCTTTCATACCACGCTCGGGGTGCCTGCTTCAACCCATAGAGGGCTTTCTTCAACCTACACACGTGAGATTCCCGATCATGAATCTCAAATCCTTCGAGTTGCTCCACATAAACTTCCTCTTTGATTGAACCATGCAAGAACGCGGTCTTGACATCCATCTGATGTAGGTTCCATCCTTGCGAAGCAGCAAGGGCTATGGTTGAGCAGATGGTGGTATATCGGGTAACAGGTGCTATCTCGTCATAGTCTATACCTTCATTTTGAGAGAAGCTACGAGCGATAAAACGAGGCTTATACTTTTCAACACTTCCATCAACTGCATGCTTTATCCTGTAAAGCCATTTCGAAGTGACCACTGCTTTGTCCTGGGGTCTGGGGACCACATCCCAGACATTGTTTTTCATGGACTCATATTCCTCAGTCATAGCATCCTTCCATACTTGATGCTTGACAGCTTCTGCAAATGATGAAGGCTCATTTTGGATGATCGTGCTCATGATGGTCAAGTATCCTTGATACCTGGCCGACTTCTTACTTTCCCGGAAAGCCCTTCTGGGTGCAATGTGCCCTTCAACATCATCAAGTGTCCCCCTAAGCCATGAAGGCCTTTTCCTAGAAGAGGAAGGTTCTTGCAGAGGGGGATCAATAGGATCCATAGGTTCTTCCACATCAGGCATTGCCTCCTTTTCCTTTTCCTTTGGTTCCCTGGTGTTAGCTTCTTTAGATCCCCTTTGAGTAGGAAGATTGTCAACTTTGCTAAGAGCCATATCTTCGTCAAAGGTGACATCATGGCTAATCTCGATTTCCCTTTGACCAACCACATAGATTCTATAGCCCTTAGAATTTTCGCTATAGCCCACAAAGATTCCTCTCTTTTTAGATGCACCCAATTTATTCCTTTTCTCCTTCGGCACATGAAAATATACAGGACTTCCAAAAATTCTAAAACGAGATACATCAGGTTTCTTACTAGTGAACATCTCTTCGGGAGTCTTGGAACCCAATGTTTGATGAGGGCATCGGTTTTGCACATATACAACGGTATTCGCAGCTTCGGCCCATAGAAACTTTGGAAGTCTTTGATCATGCAGCATAGCATAAACAACTTCCACAATCGTACGATTCTTCCTCTCTGCCACACCATTCTGCTCAGGAGTATATGGTGTTGTAGTTTCCCTCTTAATGCTAGCCTCTTTGTAAAAGTCATGGAACTCATTGGATTCATACTCAGTCCCATTATCAGTCCTTAAGATATTGATCTTCTTTTCGATTTGATTCTCAATCAAGGCTTTGAAGTGATGAAACCAAGTGAACACTTCATCCTTCTGTTTCAAGAAGTATATCCAAGTATTGCGAGAATAATCATCTGTAAAAGTGAGGTAATATAAATATTTTCCCAAGGAGTTCACATGCATCATACCAGATATGTCTGAGTGAAGCAACTGCAGTATATCGGAGGTCTTGTTTTGGCTTGAGGGGAATGATCCCCTTTTGAGCTTCCCTTCAGTACATCCAGGACATACACCTTCTTGCTCTACTCGGAATTCGGGCATCCCTGTCACCATTTGTCTTGCATTGGGTAGAGCTGTATAATGAAGGTGAGCAAACCTTCGATGCCATAGTTAAGACTGAAGTGATGTGTCATAAGACATGACACCCAACGGACTTCCTCCGACCTGATATAATGAATCAACTCGAAACCCAAGAGTGAAAGCTTCTTTAAAATTCTTTTTCCATACACGTACCTTACCATCGATGAAGGTCACCTTGTAGCCTTTGTCTTCCATTGCTGAAACGAACACCAGGTTCTTTTTGAGATCAGGTACATATAGGACTTCTTGCAAATGAATTGTATTACCCTGATTCAATTTAAGAGTGGCATTCCCTACGCCTTTCATGGGATACTTTGCGTTGTCCTGATGAATAATTTCCAGGTTGGTCTTGTTGACCGCTGCGTGTCAACTACCCATAGCAGTACACCCCCCTTTTTTTCGCAAAAAGGGACAACGCTTGATCGAGATGTTCGTGCCATTCAGCGGTCATCGTCATTCTCCTGATCATATTAAGTTGTAAACCCAGTCTGCATTTTGATGTAAATAATCTTAGCAGAGCTGAGTCATGTATGTAAATTACCTAGGTGGACCTAATTTTCTAGTGGTAATCTTCATTCCGGAAGGTTTTTCGTCTCACCGATCCACGATCGGCAGAGTTTTCCTTCAACCTGACCCCAAAGCCGGAATGAATTTTATCATTAGAGTCTTAAGAGAATCCTAGTGTGTTAATCTACTAGATTATGTTTGGTCGCAGAACTGGGTGGTCTATGAGGGTCTGTCCCCTTGAAGATGTAAAATTTGTTAAAGTCATGATGTAAAGAGTCTTGAGGGTTGAAAATGTTAATCCCCTCATGCGTCTTAGGTCCTAGGTCTTAGGGGAAATTTTTTCCAAAGGCTGTGTTTGATGATCCATGATAAAAACAATAAAAAAATAATAAAGATAAAATAATAAAAAATAAAAAAATAAAATATAATATATAAAATAAAATAAAAAATAAAAATTTTAAAATAATAAAAATAAAAAATTTAAAAAATAATAAAATAATAATATTTTGAATTTTTTAATTCGACGGATGAGATTAAGAGATGTCTTGATCTTCATAGACGGTCGAGATCGTTTTGTCATGGATCACTCAAACTAGCCGTTGGGATTTTTTCCTTTAAGTAGGGTGCTAGGGGTCATTTGAAACAGAGAATTGGATCTGAGTTTTGGCTGAAGAAGCTCTCTTGTAAATATTTTCTGGTGCTAATAAAGGAAGACTTTGGGGTCAAAATCTTGCTGGTGTTACTCTCTTAATGTGCTGTGAGCAAATTTTATTTCTGCATATTTTAATTTTCAGCCGTTAATGACAGCTTAATGAAGAGTATTGTTGAGCATACGTATCTTGTTCACATGCTAGGGTTTTAGTAGTATTAAGGTTTCTAATGTAATGGCAGGTATCTCCATTGTGTTTGAGATCTAGTACTGCTTTTTCTCTCTTATTTGACGGTTGAAGTGAGCTGTGCAGGAAACCCTTGAAGATTAGTGGGCGTTAGGGGAAGTTCTAGGCTGAACCAGCCAACTCCCACAAACATTTTTTGCAGGGCCCAGCTGGTTTTGATCCTGGGTTAATCATTTAGTTTATTTCATTATTTGCATGAGAGACTTCTAACGCATTTCATTAGCAAATCTGAAACTTTCTGAAAATATATTTGAGGACAACTGATAAATCTGGCTACTAAAGAGCCTTAAGATCTGTAAATATCTTTTGCCTTTTTTTTAGGGTTTCATTTTGAAGTTTTTCGGCATATATTCTCTAGATTTTTTTTGTTTTCCATTTCAGGTTGCAGGTCTGAGGCAAAATATTTTGTGAAAAAATTGAGATTGCAGGGTCACTGTTTCATTGCCCTTGGGTTCGTCAGATCTGGAAAAATCTTTCACATTGGTTTCAGTTTTATCCTGCTCAGGGTTTCAAAATTTATTTCCAGAGCATGCACTCTTCATCAGCCGCAAAGCATCCCGTTTTTTTGTTCTCTGTTCATCCTCAGATCTCTGCATCTCCTCAGGCTGCCCACGCAGCTCCCTCAATATGCCTTCAGTTCAACGTTTTTTTTTTCACCATCCATCATAGCCTGAACCTGCAAAATGCTCGTGGGCATCAAAACGATTCAGAATTTTTTTTGGGTTTCCCCTCTAAAATTGCAAGTCACGTACTGTATCCTGCCTGCATACACCATCAGCTCTCATACCCGTGGCTCCCTTTAGTCGTTACGTGGCTCTTTTCATATCCCTCCATTTTCCCGAGCCTCATAACCCGAACGCGACCCTGCAGAGCAAAAAATGATTTAAATTTTTGGTATAACTCGTGGGCATCAGGTAAATACGATCGAGCGTGGTATTTTTCTCAGCGTGTGTGCTGCGTCCACCTGCTGCTGCCCGTCGTCAAACTCACAAACCCACAAACTGGAGCTTGCAAAACGCTGAAGAAAACGCGTCCTTTCTTCATCCGGGCCAAGTCCTTCATTTTACTGAATGGTAAGAGCATTTCTATTAACGTAGCAGCTAAAATTGATTGCTGTATGCGTGGGTTTCGCAGCATCAGCGTGAGTTCAGGTTTAAAAGATCTGAAATCGATTTTGGTTCAAGTGATTTCATTCGGAGCATAGCGTAAGTCAGGTTATATGCGTTCACGTATTCTCATTCGATTTTGGCTCATGTATTAAGATTTATGCTTATGCGTTTTTTTTCAATTGCGTCCAAGTTTAGTTTTAGGGTTTCATTTGTTTTTTTTTGTTTTTTGTTAAATTTTAGTTTCCATTATAATATATGATTTAGGTTTAACATTTATTTATTTTCTTTATATAAAATCAAAAAATATTTAAAAAAAAAATCAAAGGGTTAGGGTTTAGTGTTTGTAGTTTTATTTTAATAAAATCATAAAATTCGTAAAAAAATTCATTAGTTTTTTTTTTAGGATTTTTAAATTTTGATTTAAAATAGATTTTTTCTATTTATTTTTGTTTTAAAAAAATAAAAAAAATCATAAAAAAATATAAAAATAAAAAATCAATAAAAATTTTCTTTTAGGGTTTTAGATTGAATTTTAAATTTTGTTTTAAGTTAAAATTTTGTCAGAAAAGCCATAAAAAATTTTCGTGGAAAGATTTTGCCAACCTGGGTATCTCATCGCGTTTTATTTTTCCTGCTGAGGTTAAAATTTTGGGATTAATGTTTATCTGGCATGCTTGAATATAATATCTGGTTAATGTGAATCTTTCGAAGCTTAATTTTAGATTGTCAGATCATCGTTAAAAAGATCGTGAATTTACTGGATATCTTTCGAAGTTATTTAATGATAAATGATTACTGTGCACAGTTTATATCTCTGCAGCATCTGGGTATTAATCGTTTAAGCATTAACTTCACAAGGCACTAGTCCGTTAAATTAAATAAAATCTATCAAGTGCTTTATCCTTCCGTGTCTCCCAAACCAACTGGTTCGCAGTTGGTCGTCCTTCTCTTTTCAGGGTCTACCCCCCTTAGCCGTGGGAGACAGGCTTAAACGGAGAGATTGGGGATCAGAGTGACAGCCCCCGGTCTGAGCGTTGTCGTGACAATTTGTGCGACAACAGGTCTCCTTCTCTATCAAATTAGAGAGAGCTTCTTTGTAACCAGTGAAGTGCCTTGAGGCACCACTATCAATAAAGCCAATTTCCTAGCGAGTCCGGGGGAGCAGTAGTAGAGAGGGTTGCTCGTAGACAATTTTCATCTTGCTTATTGTTAACAACGTTAGATTCATATTGAAGTTTCTTGCCTTCTTGAAGGGTTGTCCTCTTCCTTGATTTCTGGCATTTCTTTTACCTTTGCATTTGACTTGCCATTCCTTTGATTGCCTTGAGAGTGATTTTGGTCATTGTCATGGTGTGAGTCCCTTTTATCAGGGCACTCCCTTGCATGGTGACCCATTTTGTTGCAATTGTAACATTGCCCTTTTCTTCCACCCTTTGGTCCAACCTTTCCTTTGGATTTAGCCCCAGAATTGTTTCTTCTTTTAGCATGAGAAGAAAAGGCAGAGGGATTGCCTTTAATTGCGGGCATTTATTGCTCTTCCATCCTTGTTTCTTCTTGAATACATCTAGCAATCAATTCCTCAAATCCTGGGATGGCATTATTGTTGAGAAGAGTAGTCCTGAATATATACCATTCAAGTGGCAGTCCTCCAAGAGTTGTGATAGTCATTTCCCTGTCAGGAACTACTTCCCCAATAGATAGGAGATCATTCTTGATCTTGGTGATCCTTAGGAAATATGCTTGCATACTCTCATCTTGGCCCTTCTTAATTTCCTTCAGCTTATTTCTAAGGAACAAAACTTGATTTGCATCATTAACTTTAAATAAACTGACCAGTCTATTATAGATTTCTTTGGAGGTGGTCAGCGGGGAAACATATGCCACCTTGTCGATAGAATCCCGGATGATCTTCTTTGCTTTGACTTCTCCCTTGGTCCACGTGTTTCTGGCAGCAACGGATGCATTTGATGGAGGTGCAACAATATTGCCTTTCACATGGTCCAACACTTCCTGATCTTCTAAAGTCAGATCGAGAGACATCTTCCATCCGTGATAGTTAGACTTCTCATGGAGCTTGTCTTCGGCGAGGAAGAGTGTTGAGGACCCCATGAAGTTTTTTAGGATAGCTTTGCCAACCTTCAGCGATTGCTCTTGCTTGGGCTTTGTTTTCACCTCAGCTTTGATACCATGTTAATTATGGTATGTTCTATGCTTAGAGCAGTTTACTTCTTTTCTTCTCTTTAGCCACTGATTAGCAATCACATATACATTAAGTGAAGTGCAGATAGAACATTAAACGATCGACAGAAAACAAGCCAAGACAAAAGACACAAGATGTGGCGGCTAGCCAGGGACAAACCCCAATGCGGGGAAACCCTTTGATCAAATCTTCTTTTATCTTCAATAGTTCAGTAGAGAGAAATAGTACAAAATCAGGATTCTATAATTTTATATCAACGGCAATAAAACCTAGATCAGCAAAGTCAAACTTAGTCAAACGAGATGAAATTGACCTCCAATATGCTTGGTCAATTTTCCCAGCCATATAGTCCTTGAACAGCCTGAAGAAATAAGCGATAAACAACCCCAAAAACATAGTCAAACTGCTGTTGACTGAAGTCAACCTGCTGCCCCAAACTAGGGTAGTCAATGCTAGTCAAACCAGAGGTCAGATTGCCTCGATTTGCATGCCAAAATCTGCGCCCTGCCTAGGAGAGGCAACCACATCAAAACCACACTCTTCTAAGGTCAACGCTTGGTCAACGCTGGTCAAAGAGACCTTCAGCAACTTCTTTGTTCTTCTTTCTGCGTCTTCCTTGCCCTTCTGCGGCCTCCTCCTCATGTGTGTGCTGCTCCTTGTGTAGCCCAAAGCGAAGGAGAGAGAGAAGAATGAGTGAGATTTGATGAGTTGATAATGAATCAACCTCACTTGTACTTGTATGATTTGTTGGGCATGTGTGCCACACATTTACCTGTTGGCCGACCTTGACAATTTGTCAAGTAAATACAAATAAATTCATATCTCCATAAATACTTGTTGGAATTGGATGATATTTAGATCATCCTACACCTATCAACAAGAGAAATCTAGGAAAAATATCAGTTGCCATAAATAAGATGACCCACATGGAGTTTGGCCCTAGTTGCCAATTTCAACAACAGTCAAGGATCAAATCTTGAGCAAGGCATCAAAGCGAAGATCATCTTAAAGTCAAGATCCAATGGAAGCTAGATGGAAAGGTGTTGTCATCAAGTCTCTAAGGTGATCTCTCTCTCATTGAAGCAAGATTCCTACCATTGAAGACATCATCAAGAAGTCATCAATGATCTTCATCAACAAGACTTCACCATCAAAGGATCCTAAAGGATCTCCCTCTCTATGAGATCAAGGATCATTATTGAAGAAAACTATCTCATCAAGGAGAAGTTTTCTATTTTGTATATCATCATCAACCTCAATGAAGCAACAAGGAGAAGGAGCATCCTATCAAGTAAGTATATTTATGTCCACATCTGAATCTGTCAAAATGTATTTTTGCAAGGAAAACAACAAATTGGTTGGGCCTTCAAACTATCTTGCATGGAAGAAAATGACAAATCCGAATCTCACTGAAAATGAGGTTATGGAACATGTACTAAACTAGGAAGGGAAGATGCTCAAGCTCTTGCCAAGTATATGAAAGGGGAAGTTTACGGCTCAAAAAATTCTCATAGAATCCATATGTATCTAAACTCGAAACTTCAAAAGAAATCTATGACAAATTGGTAGAGTTGTATTTCGTAAGCACTGTTGGAGAAGTCATCTCATTAAGGCAGAACTCTACAAGCTGAATATGTCAAAGGAAGATGGAATAGCCTCATACTTTATGAGGATATCTGAAATCATCGATCAACTACAAGATCTGGAAGAAGTCATGTCTGATAGAGAAATGACTACAGTTACATTAAATGCATTATCAGAGGAGTGGGGTAACTTTACTTCAGGGATTTATGGGAAGAAAGAAGCTACTCCATTCCAGGATCCATGGTCATTATGCAAGATTGAAGAATCTAGACTAAAGGCCAAATCTGATGTGGGAGCATGTGAGGAAAATCGAGCTTATGCTACAATGACAAGAAGAAAAGGAAAATTTGGGAAGTCTGGTTCTCGGAAAAGAAAGGACATGACTAAGATTCAATGCTATGGGTGTCAAGAATATGGGCACTACAAAAGAGATTGTTCTAAGACCAAGAAGGACAATAACAAAAAAGGAAGAGAAGAAGTCCATATCACCAAAGAAGTAGAGGAAGCTGAAAAAAAGAGATCCAAGAAAGAGGAAGTAAGAGATCTCTCTTACTTATATAGTCTTCCTCACATAAGTTCTTTTCAAGTTCCTAAGTCTTTTGTTGAAAGATATGACTATTATGATTTACTAAGAAAATAATGATGCATCATGGCATCATAGAAGCATTGAAAGCAAGAGCTTGGGACATCATCATAGAGAAGCATGAAAGATTGTTGGAATCTATGGCAGTCAACAATGAAGGATATAGCTCTTGGAAACCTCATTGGAAACATAAGTGGCATTTATGTAAAAGAAAAAGGTCATCCAGGTCAAAGCTCATCATACGTCAGTCAAAAGGAAACATCTGCTAGATGGGGATACTCTAGATCCTCAAGATTCTTTGATGGAATCTTCATCGAAAGGTTCACTGATCAAGAGAGAAAGCAAGTGTTTCATCAAAAATTCCAAACCTGTGGAATTCATGGGATGATGGTGTGATGAAATAAAAGAAGCATAACAAGGGATTGAAGCTTTTTCAATCAAGGGAGCTGCTACAGGAAGTTTGGATGACCCAAAGGAAAAATGAGGTATGTATGCTTAGATTCGATATTGTAGAGTCATGTCAATGGTTGTAGGTAATATGGATCAATGCTCTATCTTGAGAGCATAATCAAAAGAAAGGATCTCCTCACTCGAAGGGATGCAGGAATGCATGGGTCACACAATCACTAGATGAAATCAACATAATATGTCCTCATATGAAGTATGAGGTGGTTGACATTAATTGGAGGAACTTTGATTGGAAGTACCTGGGAATGAAATGTGTGAAGAAAGGAAGGAAAAGATCATGGGATATGCAATCATGGAAAAAGGCAATCAACATCCAAAGACCAAGAATATTTGACTAGGATATCTCCCTTAAAGATATGAAGATTCTAATGGAGTCTGGAAACAGAAAGAGACCCTTGAAAATATATATATCTTTGGGAGATGTGTTGATATGTATGCATGATATTGATGCAAACTAGGAGATGTCATGATGAATGACCATCACAAAGATAATTTTGATGTAAGTGTTCATTTCTTATTTTTGAACAAATATTTGGAGGGGCTTATGCAGGATTGCTGAGGGAAGAGCTATGGATGTCTTCCACCACCGATGCCCATGTAGTAGGATGAAAGATCCTTAAGGAAACATGGCATGAAGAAGGCAACATGGCATGAAGGACAGATATGGACGGATGGATCACTTTCCGATGATGACATGACTAACTCATTTATGAAAGTGATGGATGGTCTGTGCCCTATAAAGAAGTCCCAAACACAAAGACTCCTAGATAACAAAAAGAAGTTCATGACATTGTGAGGAGGAGTTCTTCAAGCAGCTGGTTGTCTCATCATCTCCACCTGAGGAGCTGTTGTAGGTCCCTAACTAAGAGGTAGCCTGGAAACAAGTTTCTTATTTGGTAGAAACTTGGAAGCAAAAAATTCCTGAGCCAAGAGGGAGCTTAGGTACATTCCTTTCGTAGGAATGAGTACATTCCTTTATTGGAATAGATATGTCCTCCCTAGTTAAGAGGGGGAGATAGACACATCATTCTTGTCTTCACTTGGGAAGATAGAATAAAGGATTGGGTAAACATCTAGCATCCTATGCTCTTTGACAATGTGTTAGGGCTTCCAAGATAAGAGTAGTCGTAGAGGACTGATATTCTTTGAGGACTAGGAATCCAAGATAAGGATAGTCCTGTTGGAACACACTCTGAGAACCTAGGTGGGGTATGTTTCGAGAGAGACAATGATGAGGGTGTCTATACATCATTGGTCTCGCCAACATTGTGCTCAGATTGCGTGGAGAGAGAGTTCTTATTCAAGGCCTTATTATGTGACAATGCTGGTTGATATGATGCTATACAAATGGGTTACCAATCCGACTCTTCTTATGAGAAATTCTTCAGATTGAGAATGACCAAGTACCATTATGAATACCTCCCTAGTTAAGAGGGAGTGTTGAAAAGTGTAACGAGGTTAGCTCTTCATAATGACATATGTAATTGTGATTTTATGTAATTGATGAAAAGAAGAAAAATAAAATTATTATTGTCATGCTTGTCTCATGGGTTTCATGAGCAACGAATTTTATTTTTAGTAATGGCTCTCATTGTGAGCCTTTAGGATTTGTCATCTAGTCATAAAAGTCAAATTGAGTCAATGTCATGTATGAAGGACCCTTCTTGGGCATGTTACATTTTGTATGAGTCATTAAATAAATTATGAAAGCCCTCCAAGACAAGCAAAAGGCCTCTCCTACAAGTCGACTTCAAGAGGGATAATAATATCTTCAGCAAAGGACACGTCGACTCACCTACATGTCATGTCAGTGAATTAGCATGGGCAATAACTATAAATATGACAACTCAGCCTTATTTTAGAGACACAAATTTCTATGATGAATTTTGGTCAAGGTCTAAAATAGAAAGTGTTGCGAATGTCAGCGAAAGGGAGTGTTAATAGCGAAGTTTTCTTGGGTTTGTTTTGGGCCAAAATACACTCCACACGTGTAAGGATTCGCTGTCACCTATTGTAGACGGGGCCGAGGTATTTCAGTTATCATAAGAAGGCAGATTTGGGAAAAGAACAAGTGTGTCCTCGAGCCGAATTAAGGAAGGACAGTCTCTTAGTCAAGTGAAGAAGGAATATAACTCCAAATAGCTGACATGTGAGAATTGCAAGGGTATAAGACAAGCTGAGGTTGCAGATCTATGGATGAAATCGAAGTTGCAGTAATGTAGGCAGTTTGACTTACATCGACCATAGGAGAAGGAAATAGCAACACGTTTGTTTCAAGAAGGATTTCATCAAGGAAGGTTTGTGACTTGGTTTTTGAGTGGCAAGAAGGTCTAGGGTCTTGGTATTCGTCAATTGGAATCTCTATACGAAGAAGAATTTGTTTGGGGTTTCCTCTCAAGAAGGAGAGGTTTTGGCCCTGGATGATAGCCTATATTCTGTGTCTCTTGTCTCTTTATGGTTTATGCATTGGTAGTTGTTTGATGAAGAATAACACTATAATAATATAAGTAAAAGAAGATCCTAATCTAAGAAGAAAAAGACACTTTTAAGTAGTTATCAATAGAAGAGAAATCACCTAATCTCGATGCCCTAGATTTCTCAACAGTGGGTAGGATGCATACTAGGGTATACTCTTGGCAAGTGCTAGACTTGATGGTGGGGGGATTACAACTTGTCGACACATGACAAGGATTGCGCACAACCTACAGTTAAGAGTTCCCTTAGCCATAGGAGCTCTCCTAGCTCCATTCCCAACTTGTGAGCTCAGACAAGAGGGAATAACATAGCTCAATGTTCTTGATTATCCATGTTCACGCCCTCCAGGAAGGGTCACATCTGTCAGTCCCAGCTGCTCTTTGAATACGAAGAAATTCTCTTTCGGTAAAGGCTTGGTAAGTATGAAAACTATCTGATCATCAGTTGCAATATGATCTGTCTCATTGCTCCTCTCTGCACCATATCCCAAGTACAATGATATCTAATCTCAATGTGCTTGGACTTGTTATGGAACACAGGATTTTCTACAAGACGAATCCCACTATTATTATTGTCGTATGTGGTACATGCTCAAACAACTCTCCAAAGAGCTTCCTCAGCCATACTGTCTCACAACTAGCCATGCTAGCAACAATGTACTTGGCTTTAGCCATGATAAGGGTCACAAACTTCTGTTTTCTGCTCATCCAAGATATCATGGCAAATCCCAAACTAAAGCAACATCTAGATGTGCTCTTTCCATGGTAGAGTTACCAAACCAATCAACTTCAAAGTATCCATGTCGTGTCACATCTCCGACAATATATATCAATCCAAGATTGATGATCCCATGCAGGGATCTCGGCAGATGCTTTCCAACAATCTAGTGTGCATGTGATGGCTCAATCATATATTGGCTCAAATTATTGACTGCAAAACATATGTCTGAAGGAGTTTTCACTAGGAACATTAGTGCCCCAATTAGTTGTTGATATTCAGAAGGATTTGCCAAATCAGGTCTTGTAGCTTCACCACATAATTTCTTGAAATTCATTTCCATTGGTGTATTCATGGACTTACATTCTGTCATACCAAATCTTTCTAGTAACTTGACAACATATTTTCCTTGAGAAAGGAAAATCCGGTCTCTGCCATACCTCTAGGCCCAGAAAGTAGTGCGTCAAATGAATATCTTTCATTTCAAACTCAGAAGCTAACTCCCTCTTACACTGGAGAATAAGAGGTTCCCCACCTGTTAAGAAGAAGTCATCAACATGTAATACCAAAATCAAAGGCATATCTTGGACCATTTTGAAGTAGAGATATGGATCAACATTGCTTCTGGTAAAACCAAGCTTCATCAAGAAGCTATCAATGCGGGCATACCAAGCTCTTGGGGCTTGCTTCAATCCACAAAGAGCTTTCTTCAGTCTACACACATGAGTTTTCCTGTCATGTTCTTCAAAGCCTTGTGGTTGCTCCACAAATACTTCTTCCTCGAGGAAGCCATGCAGAAAAACAATCTTTACATCCACTTGATGAAGTGTTCATCCATGGTTAGCAATTAGAGCCACAATAGATCAGATGGTAGTATATTGAGAAATAGGTGCAAAAATCTTGTCATAGTCTACTGCCTCTTGCTGAGAGAAACCTCAAGCCACAAAATCTAGCTTTATAGTTTTCAATACTTCCATCCACACCATATTTAATTTTATACAACCATTTAGAAGTCACAACAGACTTTCTTTTGGGTCTTGGAACTGTTACCACTCAAACTAGCAGGGGTCCTAGGAGGGGATTCTAAAGGGCAACTACTAGTTTAAGGGCAACAATGGAGTGATAGCCCACTGTCACCTCAGCTAAGGCTCCTTTCTCTTTACGGACTTGCACTGATGGGAGGAGATCCAATATAAAGAGAAATCACTAGATGAATAGATCAATAAGAGGCTAAGGAGTGATTCCTAAGGCCTATTCACAAGAGAGACTCAATTGTATGGCTTTCTTGCTTGGGAAGCAAGGTGTTAGGTTCTCTAGGAAGGGCTAAAAGGATTCTTGAGGCTAGATTTTGGGAAGATATCTTGTAAAGATGATTCCTAGGCCTAGAAATCCTTGTGGAGAATTGATATTTGAATGATCTTTGTGGAATTTGAGTTGTTAGGTTGCGGGACCACATGAGACCAAGTGGACCCAAAATTAGGTCAAGGAAATGGAATTGATCACTTAAGGAGGGGCTTGACCCAATTGTGGAAGAGAAGAGGATCAATGGACAAATATTCTTGGAATAAAGTGCAATGATCCAGATGAGGTCACTAGCCAAGGTAAACCTAGGGAAAGAGACGATCCTTGGGCTAGGGCTTGCAATATCTTGAGATCCCACAATCGAAATTTCGTGAAATTTGGAGGGCCTCTAGAGGAAACCCTAACACAGTAATAGGAAAGAGATCAAAGTCTTTTGATGTCTAGAATGTGAGCTAATTGATGCCCTAGATGATCTATGGAGGCTAGGCCTAGAAAGAGAAAGAGAGGTGAGAGAAATATGCAATTAAAGTAATCACCTATGGAAGGACCAATTCCTTATCCTTTGGGAGAGATGGAGTTAGGAGAATTTATGGTTTGGAAGAGGCTCACCCAATCAAGGAGGTCTTCAAGCAACTTCGCATGGCATTAGGGCATGAGACCAACTACTTGAGATATTTATACTTTGATATGCAATAATTGATGACTTATCAAGGTATACTTTGACAAAATAACCTCTAGGAATATTCACCCATTCATACATGGCCCATGCAATGATGCAACACTATAAAAGATCAAAATTTCCACAATTTCGTACAAGAAAGTAATAAATTTTAGACTTGTATAGCGAAACTCCCAGCAACGTTCATGTGACAAAGTAAATGACAAGAGTAAGCATGAAAAAGATCACATACATGTACAAAAGAGTATATCCAATCATCATATTATGCCAATAATGAAGCTTCAAGACAAGAGAAGTAGATCCAAACATCCAAATTTCATTCATAACATCCAAACTCGTCCTCCAAAAGGGAATGCGAAGTTCACAAGAGCTACTAAATCCCAATCCAAGTGATGATGATTAGAATGAATCACCTCACTTATATTTATACAATCACTAATGAGTTTGATTTGCCTAATTTGGCCTAATTGAGTGCCAAATGATAAAATAATGTGCAATAATAACATCCCTTGGTGACTAGCCTGCCAAGATAGCTCAATAACACAACAATAAGCCTCTCAAGTGGGTAGAATGGTCAATAAAGTGAGTTGTAGGGCCTTTGAGAAGGCCTAATGAAGTCCACAATGTGCCACAATGTGAGAATGAACCTCCAACATAGTGGACAAGGGGTTGGTCCCTTGTTTCCAAGCAAATCCCCGTGGTGGCCCCAAGTGGCTGTGAGGGGTACAAGGACATCCTCATGGGTCTCCAAGTGGATCGAAAATGCCTGTAAACCATCTGTAAGGGTTAGGATGATGTCATAAGCCCTTTGTGGTGCTCATCTAGATGCCAAATCATTTGCCAAGTGTATGGTGCAAGTGTGGAGCCAACTGGGCATGGTGAACCGGGTGCATCATCCTCATCCAAAAGGTGAAATGCAAGCAATCAATGAGTGGTGCTGGGGATCCATGAAGTACTCTTTGTAATCCATGAAGTACTCTATGCACTTACTGATGGTACTAATAAAAATTTTCCAAGTTGGAGAAAGACCTCAAAGCATAATCAACACTAGCTCTTTATCATATACAATTTCACTAGCAGTTGACAACTGATCCTTTATTTTAGATATTCTCGTGAAGTATGCTTGAATGGTCTCTCCTCTGTTCATCTTAATGTCCTTAAGTTGATTCTTCAAAACAAAGATTTGACTCAAGTTGTTTACTTCATTAATTCCAATCAATTTGTCATACATTTCCTTAGATTTCTTCAACTTGGAGACATAGGTAATGAGATGGTCTCCAAGAGAGTCAAGGATAATCATCTTAGCCTTGACTTTTCCCCCCTTGTATCTTGCCTTCCACATATTCCAGTACATCATGTTCTTCAAGAGTAATGTTCAATCTTACCTTCCATGGACCAAAATTCGAAGCATCATTCAGTTTCTCTTCATTCTTGAAGTCAGAAGAAGACATCTTGATTAAGTCAAATAAATTTCAGCAGCAAGATCTTGTCAAAAGCGTGATAGCTCTTATCTCCTTGGGCTTGTCTTCACTAAAGCTCTGATACCATGTTGAAATCTGATGTTCTATGTTGTAACAATTACTTATTACAAAACTTCTGCTGCAATATCAATTAAGCAATTGTAGATAGAACATAAACCAAATGCATAATAGAAGACAACCAAGAACAAAATGAGACAAATAATTTAGGTTCAGTGACTAGGGCAAAACCCCACAAAGGGAAAACCCAACCAATTTTTTTTCTATTAGATATCAATTGTTCAACAGAGATATGAAGTACAATGAGAGAGCAAGAGAATGAGTAAGTTCACCCAAATTTGAACAAGCTGAAGCATAAAGAGCACTGGTAGCAACAATAGGTGCAAACACTGAATCAACCTTCCCTTCAACTAAATCTACACTAAAACAGTGAATCAACCTTGGCTCACCAAGTCCTATTCTTACTCCATGTATTTCTCTCACAATCTTCTTCAAGTCTCTCCAACTCTCTCTCTCTGAAGTTTGAATTCTTCTTTCACAACACACAAGTAATAAAGTGAGATGATATGAGACACATACATATAGGAGGTGCAACAAATTCATGCCATAAAGGAGGTACAACTCACATGCCATGAGGTAGGTGCAAAGCATGCCTTTTTGGGAAGAGTAACATGTGCCATTATGGAGAGGCAACACATGCCTTAGAGAAGTGTAACTTATGCCATTAAGGAAAGACAATGCATGCCTTAGTGAAGTGTAACTTATGCCATTATGGAGAGTGTCATATTTTAGGAGAGAAACATATGACTTAATGAGAGTGTAAGAGGAATCTTTTATGACATGCCTTTAATGAGTGTGTAACTTAGTGATTGAGTGTCACGAAGGAAAGGGTACTTGAATTTCCTTTTGATAATAATAATAGTATCATAAAGGATGATAATAATAATAATAATATGATTAAGTCGAAATTGAACTATTAGGATTGATTAATGATAAGTTAAGTGATTTTCCATCAACTATACTTGATTACCAATCCCTGAAAGGTGATTTACTATTTTTGGAAATTCATACTTGAGATGCTAGACATGACTTTCTAATTTTAGAAAGTCACACCAGAATTGACAGAAATGAGTTTTTATTTAAGGAAATTCATCCCTGCACTGTCAATTTTCAACACATACCTCATGAACTAGAAGTGAAGAGCTGATTTGAAGAGAATTTCTGGGGAAGGATTTTTGACACATTTTTAAAGGGGTTTTGGCTTATTTTGTAAAGGGATTTTGGCTTATTTTGGTAGGATTTTTGGAACACTTTGAAAGGTTTCTGGTCCTGATTAGAAGGCTGATTGAAGACCTGTTCTTGAGGGCCGAATTTTGTCCCCTTTGAAGGCAGAATTTCAGATCTGTGTAGAGGGCCGAATTCCAGTGTGGAAGGCCAAGTTTCAGCCCTGTCCTGAGAGCAGTGATCTGTCCTTGTTGAGGCCAAAATTCAAGGCTGAATTTCTGGTACAAAGAAGGCAGAACTCAGGGTTGTTTTGAGGGCCAAATCCTGGTGTGTTTGAAGGCAAGTTTCATGTCTGTTTTTTAAAAATCTAGCACTGTACCTGTACTTTGTTGAGGAGGCCGAACCCTATGGAGGAGGCAGAGTTTTGATTGCTTGAGGGCTAAGTTTAGGTGCATTAAAGTCCAAGTTTCAGTCCTGGATTGGGGCTTGTTGAGGCCGAGTTCTATTGATAAGGAGGCCGAGTTCAAGTATCGTTTGTTGAGGAAAGTTCCTATTGTTAAGAAGGCTGTGTTTGGGAAGCTGAGTGCTTGTGTGAAGGATAGAGGAGCAACTACCAAGAGGGTAGACTTCTTTGACTAATATTGACTCTTCTACAATCTTTGGTGCTGAAAAATCAGAGAATCTGCTGATAAACTGGGGTGTTGGTTTTTCCTTTCAGTTGGTGCTGATAAACTAGGGTGTGGGTTTTTCCTTTCAGTTGGTGCTAATAAACTAGGCAGTTGGTGCTTCCTTTCAGTTGGTGTTGATCAATTTGAATGCACCCTTTATATATATTAAGAAAAACATTCTGTAGTTTTCAACTTTTCTCCCACTTTGGGCTCCCACGTAAAAATCCCTATGCCATATATATTTGTGTTCTTTGCTTTACATCTGTGGATGCATTTACAAATTTTTGAAGTGAATAATTGTTAAACATTGAATATCCCCCCATTCTCTCGGTATTGCTGAATATTCCAACATCATTGTTAATGATGAACAGATTTGATTGGGTAGAATCTGTTTGTGTCATTGTTTTATGGACAGGTTATTTAAATTTTCTTCGCTGAATTTTTGTTAGGAACCTAGCTTGTATTTACGTAGTGGATCAAATTTCTGCTGCTAATTAAATACTGGGTGCTTAGTTTGCAGGAAATTTAACAAATTCAAATTTGTAGATGTGATAAACATGATGTGCTAAACAAAATAATAGAAATTGAAGTTTAAAAAGTAAGTTGAAATTACTAAGTAATCATAAAGAGCAGCAAGCTGATGGTGTCACTCTTATTCAAAAGACAAAATCAATTTGAAAAATGAAATATGTGATAGGGGATTAGGTATTAGAAGGATTGGTGTTTTTATTTTATTTATAATTTATAAATTAAAAAAGGAAGAAATTTTAGAGGTATTTGGCAAAAAATCGAGTTGGTAGCATGAGGTTGTGGGAGATGCCACCTCTTTTTGAAGGGGGTTGCTTAGAATCCCCCCTTTTGTCAAACATGTTTCACACACTGGTGAAATGTTTTCGTGTGCATTCTCCCACATTTTGCAAAAGGGGGGATGCTGCGAAATGTTTTAGCCCCCACCTTGGGAGTGTGGGAAGTGGGTATGCCATCGACCCTGAGGGATTTGTCCACATGGAACACTGGTTTTCCTGAAACCTTAGCACTCCAATATGAGAGTACAAAGTAGAACCACATATGAAGAGTACAACAGGAGAGATTGATTCTCCAAGATTAGGTACAAAGTAAAATCTCCACATAATACAAATGTAGAAGATGACCTACTCAGTTCACCAATAGCTTAGAATCACACTGCTATCACATCTATGATCAATCTCTCAACCAATGCAATGTTTAAGATGTACAACGAATTTTATCCCCAATGGATAATGTTGGAAGTTCCCTCCAATCTATAACTGTCACTGAAACTGAACAAGGTCACCATTCTTGTAAACCTTTGAGCCGCAACTGAACAAAAGAAGATCAGACTCAGTAGTGTTAGGCATGGGTATAACTAGGTTCTCATGTACTTGAAAAAAATTTTCCTTGCACTTTTTTATGTTCTGTAGAGGTTTTCTCTGCTTCCAAGCATTGTCCCAAAATCTAATGAAATGCCCATCCTTCACTTCCCAGAGGCTGAGTGAGATATCTGAAGACCTTGTTAAGTGCTGTTCTATAAAATCGAACCTTATATTCTAAATTCCAACCCTGAGTGGATCCTTCCAATCATACACCTTGGTGCATTTGTTTTTTTCCATGTTTGGTCCACAGGGCTTCCTCACTTACCCAATGACAAACTCTATATAAGCTCACCGCCTAGGGCTTGATTCACAAATTTTTAAGGCAGCGATGTTAAGTGGAGAATGCAAGAGGTAAATTCAAGGGAACACAGCAACAAATACCATGGAGGAAATTATTAGAGGGACAAAACCCGTATGGAAGAGAGAGAGGGGAAATAAAGATGGCTGGTTGGGTTAGTTTGTCTGCAAAAGCCTTCAGAGGCTATCTATATGAGTTCAAGAATATTATAAGCCTAGATGGAAATTTCATGTTCATTGCCCGCCATGCAATATTTCAGGTGTACATGCCTTTTAAATTGAAGTATTATTTTCTACTATTTCAGTAGCCTGTTATTGAACTTATTACTTATCAATGAAGTGTGACATGGGTAAACTTCCCCTAAAATAATTGCAGATGTATAGTGTGATGTTATCAGCGGAAATATCAGTTTTTGCTGCTTTTCTCTACTTTATTTGCAGTCGTCATTTCATTTAACTTTGTCATCCTCCTCTTTCTAGTCATATGTGTTTTCTTTGTAGTCAAATGTGTTTGTGTAGCTTAAAGTTTGAATGTACACAATTGGTTATTGATGTTTTATTTGATTATATATGGATTCAATCATTTGTTCTATAGTCCACAGCATTTATGTGTGCACACATAGAATGAACTAACAAGGCTTTTATCATGAATGAATAGGTTACCGTGCTGCTAAGCCAGCTTAAAGCTGTTAATCCCTCTGCAAACAGGATGAACCCTGCAGAAAAATACATTCAAATCATTACTACAGATGATCATGAATTTTGGTTCATGGGTTTTGTTACCTATGACAAAGCATTAAAGAATCTCCAGGAAGCATTGAGACATCAAAGCACCCAAGTTTCTATTACATAGACTTGAAGATATTTGGTATTGCTTTGCGAGGTTCCTTTTGTGTATGGCAATAATAGCCTTATCTTGGAAAATTGTTATATTCATGTCTATTGCCCTCTAGAGAAAATCCATGTAAATTTGATGTGCAATATTCACACGAGTTTTCCAAATGGCATTTAAGTTAGTGAAACGAGGAAATGCGGACGAGGGTGTTACGTCTCTATCCCTTTATTTTTTCATGTTTCTTATTTTGTACATCCTGTCAAAATACATGCGATTTGCATATAATGGATAACGTTTAAGGTGTTTTACTATTTTTGGCATGTTGTCAGAGCCTTTTAAAATGCATGCCAGTTTAACAAGGAGAAGACAGAAAAAGCTATTATGTATATTTAAGTTATTAAGAAAAATTCTAGGATCTAGGTGTTTTAAATTGTCATTTTTTTTCCCATTTGGTTCAGATTGTTTTCTATGGGCTCTTGTTTGGACATTTTCTCAAAATGTAAGATCGTCTTGCATGGGGCATTAAGTTGCACATGGTTAATAGGTGTATGCTATTTTGAAAAAATTGTTGTATACTGTGTGCCTTTCAAGTATGTTTACGTGGCATACTATTGCAAAATCTAAACATCTCTTCAACTATTTAAATGTTTCATTTGTTTTCATCAAATTTGACTTGTTGGGATTAACTTTTCACTATGATGGTCCCTTGTTATCATACCCTCTTTTATATGAAATAAGTGAATGCTTTTCGGTACTCGTTTCACGACAATTTTTCTGCAGTGTCGTGATAAAAAAATTAGTGTGGTCCGCACTTTCTAATGCAGTTTTTGGAGACTTATTTATAATTGTATGTATGCCGCTGCAAAATGTTTTCGTAAAGGAATCAAGCTATTGCAAACACCACCCCCACGTGCAGGGAATATGTTTCGGCATTCAGAAAGTATCCTTGTACGAAACACCTCTGAAACTCGACTAAAACATTCCTGTGGCATTTCAGATTTTTGAAACATTGTGTCGGCTGTTTCGGTCATTTCATTGTGTTTTGGTCACTACTTAGCCCTAATTTTCTTGCTTATCAAGTTATAAAAACATTGCTTGGATCTTCGTTAACGAGTACTCTCTCTTTGGATCTATTGTCAAATTTGAAATTAATAATGGTATTTTACAAATTTTATGTGTCATGGTGCGTATGTATATATGTGCCGTATTCTAGTAAATGTCCTGACATTTTAAAACATTTGTCATATCCAATGTGGATACTGTATATGTTCCGGGAATTGTATCCGTAATTGTGCACTTAATGTAAGCATTCTGACATAGGATGATTGGTACTATGCTGTTAACTGATATAGATCAAGGCAGTTTTCTCCAAGGATAGTTTAGTAACATAACTACTAGTTTCTTGAGGTTTAGGTTTCTGATTGGTGCAGAGTGGTTTGGTTTTTGGGTGGTGGAGGCAGGGGCCTGGAATGTCATCACAAGGTGTTTGCATTTAGTTGTGAGGCTCTAATGAATAGCAAAAAAGATGAAATGTTCAATTCTGTCTATTTCCAACTGACGATAGCATATTCAACTATCTATATGTTTGGAACATGAATTGAGGGTTCAGATTTTCTAAATTAATATGAGCGAGCATGTTTTCCTTGGATTGTAAATCATGGCGGTAGAATATGTTTAAATTGGCAGAATATTAGTACCCAGTAAGTGTAAGGTTTTTGGCTTAAATTTTAATGTTTACTAGTAATATACCAGCTTAGATTCATCTTAACTGCAGATTTATCAATCGCTGATAGAGGTCAAATTTCTTTTAGAGTGAAAAGAGATGGAGCTAGGCTGATTTAATTATTAGCCTTTAAAAAAGCCACATTAGACGACGAACACTGTGGGAAAAAACCATGGGTGTAAAATTTCCTTCCAATTTACTTTCAAAGTTTCAACAATTTTATGAGTTTATATCAAAAATTTTCATGAGTGTCTCAATTTTATGAGTTTATATCTAAAATTTTCACGAGTGTCTCTTGTCAAGTAGTTTGAATGTATTTTGTTGTAGGTGTTTTCTCACAACATTAACTTCAGAAAATACACAGTGAACATAATGTATTCCAAATAAGGCCTTTAGAGTGTTGGAAAATGTAACTGTGTTCAGTCTTTATTAATGTACTTGAGTTATCATGTAATGTATTTGTCAAAAGAATAAAGAAAATAATTTTTATTATTATTGTTGTGACTTATTAAAGCCTGGGTTTCATGCTTGGGTCACCATGTTTAGGTCAAAGTCCCTAGTGAAGACTTTTAGGATTTATTCTGAGTCAATAGTGCCATTGTACTTATAAAGAGACTTTTCTTGGGCTTTTGAATCATGTAAAAAAGTTAAGTATTGAGTCAAATATGAATTATGTAACCTCCACATCATGTTGGCCTAGAAGAAGATCAAGTCGATCGAAGGACCCTATTCGACCCCACATGAAGCCTATAAAAACAAGTTCATCGAATTAATTTGAAGCATAATTCTCACTCAAAAGTTCGAAATCTCTTGTCGCTGGGAAAAAGTGCAAAGTTCTCTTGTAGTTGGGAAAGAGTGCAAAGTTTGTTGCTGAGAAGCCGAAGTGAATGCGAGTTTGGAGAAGTTTAAGGAGAAAGGAAAAATCGAAATTTTGGTGCCTCTCTCTCTCTCTCTCTTTCTCTGTTTCGTGGTCTGGGTTGGGAGATCGAAGTTTCCTAAGTTTCGCTGTTGTCAGAAGCTGCTTCCTAGTCGAAGTTGTTAGAAGGGCTTGAAGATCTAGGACGCTGACTTGGTGTGGAGGGAAGGTTTGGTGTTGGTTTAGGGTGAAGAGTCTCAAAGAATACTATTGAAATAAAGAATTATCTTGACTAGGTTTTCTCCTTGAGGGGTGTTTTTCCCTGGCATGTGCCTATATCTTGTGTCTCTTGTTTTGTGATCTTCATACACACATAATATGGTAATTTACTTTTTATTGTTTAGAAGATAAAAGGGAAAGAATTGTTCTTGTTGATGGAAAAATATTGGTTTGGGGAAAAGACTCTACTATTGATGATGCTAGGGTTATTGGAGTTGGTGAAACTAGGTCTAAAGAGATAATAGACCTCATCCATTTTGATGTGTGTGGGCCTATGTCCGACAAATCACTTGGAGGTCATCTCTACTATATAACATTCATTGATGACCATTCTAGAAAAACATGGCTCTACCTCCTCAAGACAAAGATGAAGTATTTGATAAGTTCAAAGAGTTTAGGGTTGAAGTGGAAACCTTAACCGAAAGAAAGACAAAAACTTTGAGGTCTGACAATGGTGGGAAATACACTTCTAAGGAATTTATTGCATTTTGTAAGGAAGTTGATATTAAGAGGGAGCTCATTGTTCCCTATTATCCCAAACACAATGGATTAGCCGAAAGGAAGAATAAGTCAATTGAAGAAGACATTCAAACTACATCTACCAAAGTTCTTATGCGAAGAAGCAATTTTGACAACCATACACATTCAAAATAAGAGTCATCATACAAGTCTTGATAATACAACACTCGAAGTATTCACAGGAAATAAGCCAAGTGTGGATCACCTCTGAACCTTTGGAAGTTCAACATATATTCATGTTCCTTAAGACATTTGTTATATTTTCAAGAAGTATGAAGGATAACCTCTCAGGACGAGGTAGGTCAAGGAACAAAAGTATGCTTTAAATACATTAATTTATTTATATTGAAAGGATTATTCATTTGACAATCTATTACTAACATTGTTATGTCTACCTATATTGAATCATAATGATTCTTGTTTTTGGGTGATTCATTTCTTGATAAATCTACCCACCCCCTCTCATATTCTGAACTCATTTTGTAGAGCTCTAGACAGGTCCTGGAAAACCCTAACCGAAGGGTATGCTAATGTGAATGTTTGAAACCCTAAACTACTTAGGGATATTGTGAAATGCTATTTGAAGTCTGACGATGTCATGTTTAGGATTTTGGTATGATCAGGAAAACCTAACTTTTTAGGTTTGAATGATATGGTCTAAAATCTTGAACCTTTGAAGTTTTGGTAATGTTGGGTTTGCTATGTTTCTACATTGAAACCCTAGCTCATTAGGTTTTGGTGGAATCTGTGAGCTAGACCCTTATATTGTCTTAGAAATGATTTCCTTGGTATGTGTGTGTTTGTTTGATCAAACCCTAGTCTATCTAGTTTGACTCTTAATTGATATTTTTGTAAAGTTGGGTTTGACTAACACATGATATGAAATGTATTTGTATGATGATGAAATATATATATATATATGTCATTTTTAATGAAACCCTAGCTTGGTTTAAGTCAGATGTATTAATGTTGTTGCAAATTTGATGTGCTTATGAATGATTATGAATTCCTAGATATGTGCGTTGACCTAGTTATTGATGATCATAAGTCTTAGGATTTAATGGAAATCCTTGTCTGAGATTCTAGGATGATGATATTTGGAAATCTAGGGTTTTTTAGCTAAACCCTAGTAGTAGTTAAATTGTCTAGTATGTGTGATATAACAATATGAGATATATTTAATTGATTGTTGAGATTGTGAAAGTGGAATTCTAGGGTTTTGGAGTTAAACTTTAGTCGAAGTAAAAATCTCTGATGTATGATGACAATTTGATAACTTGAGATTTGTGTAAGATTGTTGAAATTTGAGTTTTGGTTGATCGGAAATTTAGGGTTTGCAACTAACCCTAGTGGAGGTTGGTTATGTTAATGATTACGCTGTGATTGACTTTGAATGATTCTTTTGTCTGAAATCTAGGATTTGTATGAATCCCTAGTGAGAAGTCTTAACATATGAATTTTGAAAGGGTTTTAGATGCTTTATAGATCTATATTTGGTTGAATTGTTTTAGGGTTTGCTATATGTTGAAGTAAGGTATTTCATACCTAGCAAGATGTTGAAGAGTATGTCTCTTGTGTATAATTAAGTATGAGTATCTTATATGTATAAAGTTGAAATGCTTTTCTGATTCTCATATGGTTAACTTCATGCTTCTATAGATTTGGTTGTACTTGCTATCTAAGTTGTGTAGGTACACAATAATCAATTTGGTGAAGATGCACGTTGATAAGCATGATGAGGATGATAGTAAATCTTGATGAAATGGTTGGAAGCCACGAAAGATTCTCCGATGACGAAAAGTAGAAGTAGAACTCCCTAAGTTAAGAGGGAGTCTAGATGAAATCTCCCTAGGTTAAGAGGGAGTTTGAATGAAAGGATTCTCCCAAGGTAAGCGGATGGTTGAGAACATTCCTTGTACATGAATAATTAGATTTTCTTTGTTTAAGAGGGAGTGACAAAAATAATTCCCTGCTTCATGTGTCATGCACTAGACCAAGACTAATAACTATAAGTTTTAGTGAAGGCCATGAGTAGGAGAAGAAAATTGGAGAATGCATTTTGAGGTGCTGTTGAAAGAAGAAAAGCAAGATCTGATTGAAGAATATGTTGTTGCATATGAAGTAGGAAGAAAAATGTATGATTGAGGAATCTTCTATCAAAGATTTGATTGATAGTCCTACTATGAAAAATTGAGAAGCAACATCACGTTGTTTGGAAGATTTAGAGGTTTGTATTTGATTATGTACATATGAAAGTATTATTGATTGAGGTTGTGTTTGTACATGTAAGTATCTCGAAGGTTTTGATAGCATGTTGGTTACTAATCAGTTTGATTGGGAGAGATTGGTCACTATTGGTGTGCTGGATCAAGGAATGTTGAGGCTTTGTGAGTGAAGCATTGCTTCGGAGGACATCTGACTAACACTTTGTGTTGATGTCTAGGTCCCGAAGTTGGAAAGGTGGTTTTGATAGAGCTTTGTTTTGGGTACACACTTGGATTTTCGGGTTGATAGTTAGCAAGTAAGCCTGATGGTACTTAGAGGGGCTGAAATCTTGAGTCCATCTTAGTCCCACCCAAATAGATTTCCCTGGTCAGGAATCTAGTTTGTGGCATTGAGGTGCCTAAATTGTTGAAAGATGAATTAGATAGACTGCCCTGGTCAGAATCTAGTCTATGGCATTACAGTGCCTAGAATTTTTCATGTTTCATATAGTTTGAGATCTTCCATTGTATTCGTACATTATGAATACCTCCCTAGTTAAGAGGGAGTGTTGGAAAATGTAACTATGTTCAGTCTTCATTAATGTACTTGAGTCATCATGTAATGTACTTGTCAAAAGAATAAAGAAAGTAATTATTATTATTATTATTGTGACTTATTAAAGCATGTGTTTCATGCTTGGGTCACCATGTATTAGGTCAAAGTCCCCATTGAGGACTTTTAGGATTTATTTTGAGTCAATAAAGTCATTGTACTTTTAAGGAGATCCTTCTTGGGTTTTTGAATCATGTAAAAAGGTTAAGTATTGAGTCAAATATGAATTATGTAACCTCCACACCATGTTGGCCTAAAAGAAGATCAAGTCTGCCTAAGGACCTTATTCAACCTCACATGAAGCCTATAAAAGCAAGCTTATCGAATTCATTTGAAGCATCATTCTCTCACATAAGTTTGAAAGCTCTTGTAGTTGGGAAAAAGTGTGAAGTTTTCTTGTAACTGGGAAAGAGTGCAAGTCTGTTACTGGGAAGCCGAAATGAATGTGAGTTTGGGGAAGTCGAAGGAGAAAGTAAAAATTGAAATTTTGGTGCTTCTCTCTCTCTATTTCGTGGTCTGAGTTGGGAGATCAAAGTCTCCTCAGTTTCACTATTGTCGGAAGCCGTTGCTTAGTTGAAGTTGTTGGAAGGGGTCGAAGATCTGGGAAACTGACTTGGTGTAGAGGGAAAGTTTGGTCTTGGTCTAGGGTGAAGAGTCTCAAAAAATACTATTGAAAGGAAGAATTATCTTGACTATGTTTTCCGTCGAGGGGTTTTGCCTTGGTATGTGCTTATACTTTGTGTCTCTTGTTTTGTGATCTTCATACACACATAATATGGTAATTGCTTGATGAAAGATAAGATAATAAAGAAGTAAAAGAAGCCAACACACTCACAAGTAATTATCAAGAAAGGAAAATCAAAATCAAACCCTAATATAATTACTTTGATTTTCCAACATAGAGCTCTCAACTGATATATTTAATTACTCAAAAAATAACATGGAGCTGATATATAATCTCTGTCATAGTAAAAACAAGCTAAAGAAGTCCCATTAAATTCACCGTACAAATAAACTGGAGTTTAAATGAATAAGAGGAACTTGATAAATCTGCTCTATAATGTGACCTTTGTTTTAACAATATTCCTAAAGGAAATCAACCATGTATATCAATCCTCTTAATAAGTCATGTTCAACAACTTCTTTCCTCAACAAAGTGACCAAATTAAGAAGGGAAGAGTGCCAACAACTCCAATGCGTAACCAACAAAGAGGAATACATTGTTACCCAAATCGAACCAACCTCTAAGTTTGGTCTTTACCAACAAATACACCCAACTCTCACACACAAGACTTGTGTTGGTTCAAAACACTGGCCCACAATTCTAATAATGATCATGCTCAGCAAAATGAAGGAGAAAACATTCTAGAAATCATACCAGTTTATTTGAGTGATCTCAACCCAATTATGAGAAAGAAAATTAGCCCATAATCTGTCAAGGAATCGTCCAACTCCAAAGAAGAAGGTCCACGACTTTGATATGGCAGAAATATTTGTTTCTTTCACGCCCAAAATAAGGTTCCCACCATGGTAAGCGACCAACAACTTGTTAATAGGGGTTTCAATCTCTTATGCAATAATTCAACTTCATAAAGAGAGAACTCGTCGAGTTACAAGATGGGAATATTCATCCCTCCTTTTCTCAATGAAAACCACGCTCATAGGATGGAACAAGATTCAGTTCCTTCGACACTTCTTGAACTTGCAAATTTGGTTTCAAAATAGCTAGGGGGCATGCTGTGTTTTTGCGTCTTCTTCAACCTAAAAGAATAAGATAGAAATTACCCAATAAGTTCATAAAATCAACTGATAAGACCTAGGTACTTTAATATCTTCTGAAAAATATCATTCCACATTGAAGTACAATTGGTGAAATATGTGTGATTTCACTCTTTGGACTAGTTAGAATGTATAACATTGAAACCAACTATATGGAAGTTAGAATTTCCAAACCCTAAATTTCTCCTCAATAAAACTTTCCAAGAGCTCGTTTTTTCAAAATCTCAAATGCACAAATGAATGAGGAGAGACTCCTTCATTTCCCTTTTTATAACTCATTTACCTTTTGTTACACTGGACAAATCCCTCTTGCGGACAAGAGCAATCTCCCTAGATCCTTGATGGAAACTAGAAACAAGCAAGACAATTGAACTTACCCTTTCCTTAAGTTGAACCTGTTTGAAGTATGAGTATTAAAGCTAATGGATGAGACTCTTACCTATTTCACGAAATGCTCGATTAAGATCGCTGCTTGTGATTTGATGTAACTCTTCAATGCTTGATAAGACCTGCAAACATCGACCATAAAAGGATCAAAAGCACATGCGATATAATGATCCAAACAACTTAACCTAATGATCAATGAAATTAGGAATTGAATTTGACTTAATAAACATTATAAACAATTATAAACCATTCATTATTCTAATAAGACAAATCAATGGGAGAAAGTGTTCATTTGTATTAATAAAAAATTAAGAGGAGTGTTAGAATCTTTGCCTTCATGTCGTGAGGTCTCTCCCAAATGCGTTCAATCTCCTCCTTAGATGACAAGCTTTCCAATCTCAAACCAACAACATAAGTTTGTCTTCTATGAGTTCTGACCTCCTCAACACCTCTATCCTCTAGTCATTTTATAGGCCAAGAGGAAGAAGTTTCAGATCCAAACGAGGAGGATGAGACTCCTAAACTGAGGAATTACATTTCCATGAGAAAAGGGATTAAGATGCATCATTTGAGGGTTATAGTTTGAATAGTCATCACTTGGAAGCTTTTAGTTAGGAAATATTCGACCAACTATGTTTTTAGAATGTACTTTTTATTTATACTTTTTTGAATTCACCCGCGCGGGTTTATAGTGGTAGACAGAGTCCAGCTCTGCGCTGTTCTCAGAGTTAGTTCCAACGAATGTGCGGGAAACTCTAGAAAAATTAGCACATGTGGAACTTAACAAGGTGTGACAACTATTTTACCCATATTTCTCATCTACTTCAAGATATTTTGGGTTGTTTGACTTCTGAGGGAGATGGTTCAAATCTGTTCACTGATGAAAAAAGACCCATAAACTGATCAAGTGTCATGCCGACAAATTGACATGTAACGTATTGCCCCCTAAAGTGTGAAGTCTGTAAAATACGTTTGAAAGATTGAAGCGCTTTATCGTTCTAAGGATCAGATCAGAGGCAATGGTCGAAAAACTGTAGGGAACATTCAAGGATTGCATTGAAAACATGTATCAAAAATCATCTTTGAGATAGGAATTCCCATAGTCAGAGTAAAGCGAACTCAATGAACAAGCATGGAAAAACCAAAATCATATATATGGTAGACACAACATGGACGCAACCCTTTGTATACATAATCATGAACTTAAAATCTCCTCGCAACTTGGATTGATGAAACTAGATCCAGGGTCTTGATCTCCATCTCTCGATCCATAATACGAATCTAACCATGCAAGTGAATGTTTCAAAGTCAAACATGGCATAAACCACTTTATTGGTCAATGATGTCAACCGTTAACAAGTGCAAGAGAAACCGCCAATAATGACAATGTTTCTCAAGGTACTTCCAGTACAATCTATGAAGTGTGAATAGGTGATCTGAAGTCGAACACTCATAGAATCATTCGATCGAACGTCAATGATGATAAATCGTCATCGAAAGCGAAAAAGTTGCCATTAAGGCATGCATGCTTCTAGATACTGAATGTTTATAGATCAACTCCATAGATAATGAGTTGAAGTCAATAGGAAGCGACCCATCGTAGGAAAGCCTATTACAAGAATCACAATGTCAAGTTTTGAAAATAGTTTGCAAGCGCTGACTCAAGGATGACCGACATGATTGAAGGCTAGAATTTGCAAAGGTATTTTGAACTGAGGTTGAACTTCTCTTGAACACATACCGACACGACAATTGACTTGGAAACATTTGACTTAACGATAATACCAAAAACCATGAAGACTTTCAAATGAGGTTTGATTATTTGTAAGACAAATGGATTTCCTAACCCGGACATGAGTGTGCAGTGTCGTGTTCAAGAGTGACATGCTACCTTTAAAAAATGATAATGTAAAATTGACAATTTTTCCCAATTTCCCTCCACCATTACTGGAAAGTACCTCTTTATTTTTTACAAGCTTGAGGAGCGTAACATATGCTTGGACTGTAAACTCATCCTTTGGATGAGTCCTTTAAAGTATTTTTAACGAACCCTAAGAAGGAATGGTTCGATCCCATTATGATTAACAAGACCTATACTGTTTAGTTTTTACGAGTCCAGTGAAGGAGTAACTAGATCTCATGTTCTTTTAAGTGTTTGAAAAATACACAAAAAAGAAACTCAGTCAACTCTTTTACCATAAATTTTTATCGAGCTCGAAGAAAGTAAAACTTGACATTTTTCAATTTTAGAGAGTCGGAAGAAAAACATAAGTAGACTCCATCAGGTTTTCTTCATAAGTTTTAGCCACTTAGGTCTGGAAAATGATAAAATAATACAAGAGAGAACTATATTGACCATGTTCGGTCAACGTATACCTTTTTCGTAAATAGTCCTAACTCTGTCCATAAAAGGGGTAAACTTATAATAAGTGGACAGTTGTTCATTTACTTTTAAGAGTTCGAACAAGCAAGTACTCAACAATATTTTCATTTTGAAAGAGTCTAAAAAGGGCTTAAAAGAGGACTCCATGAGTTTCGCTTTTCATAATTTTTGAAGAGCATGAAAAGTGATAAAAGTTTGCTAAATAGTCAAAATGATTCATCCTTGCTTCGTAACCTATCTTGCACATTTAAACTCAATAAATCCTCATAAATGCTCAAAAATGTCATTTCTCCTCTCAAAAGGTCTTAAATATAAAAAATAATATTTTTTAGCTTCAAAAAACCCTATAAAAGTGGGAATGGTAAATTATTTTCACCATTTGCATTTTTACTATTTGAGAGTAGAGAGAGGAGTTTTTACCACCAGACTTCCAGGATTGATTCTGAGCTAAGTGGTGGACGAAATCGCACACTATTTTTCCCAGGTAGAAAATCTCTCCTTAACTTAGCTTTTCATCCGTTTAAAATTTCAATTTAGGCTTTCAATTATTTTTTTCGAGGCAAAACTATGTTTAAAAATGCGCCCTCGGCTCCACGCTGTTTGTTTTCAATTGGGCCTGCCTAGGCCAATAAAATTTTCCATACGGAAAATCACGACCTGTGCGGAATTTTATTGGAAAAATATGTGCAACTGCGCCCTGTCCATAAAATGGCGGTTGCGTAGGCGGTGAGGGTTTATTTTTAAACAAGTTTTGGGCCAAAAAAAACATGAGATGACTTTTCAAAATGATTCTAATCCTTTTAAAATGGTCATTTCAGGTCATTTGATTGCTCAAAATGGAGTGGAGGGAAAGAGAGCATGAAGTCAATGGTTTGGCAGCTTTAGCAGATCCAGCCACCATGCAGGCTCTAAGAACTTGTGGCCTCCTGAAACACTGGCTCATTCCTAGGATGAAAGCTCAAGTAGATCTGATGACATGACTGGTAAGAACCTAGAATGTCTAGGAACAATGTTTTTGATTGTCGATCATCACGTTACCATTGACGTCGATGAAATCTATTTCTTGACTAGGCTATCTCATTAAGGAGATGACATTTCATTATTCAGACAGAGGACAGGAGGAGATACTACTGATGGGTATCTACAATGCTTTTGCAGGGGTGCACCACCCAAGGATGACATAATTGATATTTAGACCATCGAGCTCTTGCCTCTTATGACCATTACATTCACTGTTAGCAAACTGTGTGGCAATGATGCCCTTCATTTAGCCACATAGGCACAGATGCAGGCGATTGTGGAATGCTGGGAATCCACTGTGTTCAAATGGTATGAGGCAATGGTGGTGAACACGAAGGGCTAGTTGACTAGATGCAAGAATGGAAAATTGGAGAATTTCAGTTATGGTTCCATTCTTATTTCATTTTCCCTAGAGAGGATTCCTATTCTCCGACCACAACAGATTTTAGCAGATGAGGGGGGGGGGGCCTAGGGATCCACACATGATGAGATGGGTTGCACTGATGGCATGCCATGGAGGTGATGGACCAATAGTGAGGTATACTCTAGAGTTTTTTGACTAGTTAGGCCAACAAATTGTTTCAATTGAGGATTTTCTGTATGCCGGAATTGATTACAAAGGTGATACTGATATCCCACTTCCAACCGGAACTTAGTGGGGTGATCTAGGTGAGAGTTTCTCATTTTGACATATTTCCAAATTTTTAAATTTTTATGTGTTATTTGTCTTCAAAGGCTAATTATCCGAAATGTATGTGAAGACATGGGCCCAACCCGACCAACATGGTTGAGATGATATGATAGATGAGGCGAGTAGCCTATAGCAGCTGTGGTAGCTAACCCGGAGGCAGAGGATATCTTGACAGAGCTGGAACACAACCTTGAGAGGTTGAATTTGAATATCCCAGAGACTGGGACAGAGGGCATTCCTTGCGCCTGTCAAAGACATGTAGTTGGGGTTCCAGGGCCACTTAGACGTTTGCTGCATTGAGTTGCTTGTGTTATCATTTGCTATCATGAGCATCATCATGCTTAGTTGTTTTAGTTTCTAGGACCACATTTTGATTTTTGGTGTCAACATATTCATAAAATAAAAGGCCACAAGATCTTATGTCCTCAGATGACATATTTTGTAGACACATACTTTTATACACACTCCATTTTAGTGAAAATCTACTAGTTTTGCCTATTGTTTATCTTGATTAATGTATGAATATTGTTTTTAATTTACAAATGTTGCAAATGTCTAATTAACACACGATTCACCAATGCATCTGTCAATGTGTTTAAATATCTCATAATGTGTTGGTATTCGATATAATCAAATTGCCTTTCCAAAAGATGAACCCGTAAAAACACTCTTAACATTGTTGGACTCCTTAATGTATAGACACCGTTTAAATGTAATGCCATGAGCTGCGAATCTAACCTAATGATCAAACTTCGGATACCAAATGTGATGGCATCAACTAATAGCTCAATGACTGTGCTATATTCTGTTATGTTGTTTTTTGTTTAACCGAGACATATTCCATGAATAGAGACTAGCTCATCATTGGGTGAATAGATAACCTAGGATGCGGAAGATAAATTCCAAGTACTACGACTAGCGCCATCAACAAAGCCGATGTAAGTCTAAGAGAACGTCCACATATGCTAATCAAGTGTAAAATGAGATAAGCAAGAGAAGTAGTAGAAAATGTGAAAAACATTAACTATCACACATACCTAAAAAATGGTAAATAATGTATAGATCTCCACCAAAATTTTATGCATAATATTTCTTTAGGTAAAGACCATTTTTGGGCTTTCCCAAAGGAATACCATCGTAATCAACTAGCTCGTAGGCTCCTTTAGCTAATACACATTTTATGATGTAAGGGCCATGCCATATGGGTTCAAACTTTCCCATGCCTAACTTGTTATGAGCTTGATCATAAACCATGACTACGTCACCTTCTGAATATGAACGAGGATTAACGTTTTGATCAAACTGAGCTTTGCCATGTTTTTTCTGAGTCTTGCTAGCTAGTGCGACATCACGACGATTTTCATATAAATGTGCTAAATGTACAAAGCATTCTTCATCTGCAGAGGTAGCATGTAATAATTCGATAGCTAGTTTTAGGGATGGGATTTCAAATTCAATACATAATACTACTTCCAAACCATAAACAAGTTGGAAAGGAGTAAAACCAGTCGATGTTTTTCTAGTAGTACGGTAAGCCCACAATGATAAAAAGAGCATATAATGCCAGTTTCCTTTGTGAATACCAACTACCCATTTAATCATATTAGTTAAAACTTTATCGACAACTTCGAACTGACCATTAGCTTGTGGATAGTACGGATTAGAGATATCATGGTGTAGGTTGAGTTGTGCGGATAATTCGACCATCATAAAGTTACGAAAATTTCTACCATGGTCTGTAATAATGGCTTGTGGGAAACCAAACCGAGCAATCACATGATTGAAAATGAAAACTGTTGCAGTTTCATCGTTGTCTCTATATGTAGGCATTGCCTCGGCCTATTTCATAAAGTAATCGTCTGCAAGGATAATATACCCATGCCCCTTGAACAAGTGAGGGTTACAAGTGATGAAATCAATGCCCCAATTGGAAAAAAGGATCGACAACTATGATAGGGTGAAGAGGAGCTGGAGGTGCTCACATTTTGTGATCGTAGACTTGGAAATTATGGCATTTGCGCACTATAATAATGCAATCTTTAAACATTGATGGCCAAAAATGACCAACATGTAATATCTTTTGGGCAGTGGCATACATAGACATATGACCACCACATGCTCTAGAGTGGCAGTCATTTAATGCTTCTTATACCTCTTGGAGATTCAAACAACTGTTGGTCATGTTTGTCATTGATGTCAAATGGCATTGTTTGTGACGGAAAATTCTTGTAATACGTGATGTTTCCGTAGATACCCATTGATCATAATACCTAGATGCCCATTGATCATAATGCCCTAGAAATTCTTGAACTAACCTTGTTTATATTATGATATCCTATACAAGCCTATCATGTACCAATCATGTGCCTATGATGACAAGCGCTCTTTGATTGATGCTCATAGTGACCGTGCCTTTAATGAAACAAGGATACTTATCTTAATGAAGAGCTCATGTGAAGACACTCTAAACTCTATCCTAGACATTTGACCTCATGATGATATGGATGCTGGTTGGAAGACCTCATGTGGACACACTTGATGATATGGATGGTGGTTGGAAAACTACCTTGGAGCCCTTGAAAAAGCCCTTAAATTCTAGTCCCTATATCCTTATACATGAAGAATCAAGGTCTGCACTAAAAATTCCAAAACAATCATCCCATGGTCTGCACTAAAAATTTCAAGAAATGTCACAATTATTTATTTATTTTTTGTCACCCTGGAGGAATCCTATCAAATTGACGCCTTCACCATATTGAAGAGGACTATTTCCTCTTTCCAACGAGCCTTCATTCAGTCCCTAACTCCCAATAATTTGTGAGAAAATGAATTTTCAAGATTAAAAAGAATATTTTTTAAAATCTAACCGACCTACACTCAGACATTCATATTGGCCTCTCCTCCAAAAGACATGACTGTTCATGACGCAAAAAATGTATAAATAAGGATTTAGATATCTCATTTCATCCACTAATTCGTTCAACAATTTCAAAAAGATTTATAGGAGGTCGAGGAGTAGGAAAATATTGTGTTGGGAAAATTATTTTAAAAGTTTTTTGAGGCTATATGTCTTGCACAAAACCATAGGCAACTTAAATATTTAGGTAGCCAAAACACAACTCGGTCACCAGAAAACTTGGAGGACTAAAAGGAAGCTAAGCTACATAATTCAAACTCTATCTATATCACAAGCTTGTGCAAGAGTTTCTGTGGGAAGGTCAAAGACATATAGGAGTTCGAGAGCCTCTGTCTCTTGAGAGACATGACCAAAGTAACCTCAAACAATTGGGCAATAGGACCAGGGTACCTAAGAATACCAACAAAGGTGCACAATGGCTGTTGTTTGTTGAAGAAGGCTTGTTGAGTTATTTCATGGAGTCTGGTCAGTGAAGGAAGTCTGAAATGAAAGTATTTGAAGGTTGGAATATAGTTTCTTGAAGGAAAAACCACCAGTGGGTTGTGAAACGGGATTAGTAGCATAGCCAACAAGTTATAAGACCTTGGACAATGAATCATTAGATGGACAGTAGGTAGTAAGGAACATTGAAGGTGCTCAGTGAAGAAGAAGTGAAGTCTTGGAAAATGATGACTTAAGAGTCTTGTATAAGTATCTCTTTGGAGAAAGACCTTGTGATGTCCTTATTGAAGACATTGTAAACCTTTTGTATAAACCTTTTAAATATTGATTGAAGGCCTCATTGAAGCATATCTAAGCATAGCTGAAGATCCTTTGGAGTTTGTTGAGAAAATATATTAAAGAAAGTTTTTGTGAAGAAGCCTTAGAGCAACATTGTGTAGACATCTTGACACAGTGGTTTGATTGACCTCAGTGGAGCTTGAGTATTGCAGTCACCGAAGGAGATTTGACCTATGGAGTGTGTACACATTTAGGCCTCCACCTATTGCAACCGTGGACCTGTGTGAGGAAGTGAAGTTTTTGGGTAAGAGAAGTATTGAATAGTGAAGACTTGGGTTTTTCACTGAAGACATATTGAAGGTCTTGGAGATAATATTGAAGACCATGATGCACTAACCATCATGAGGTGACATTGGAAAAATTATTTGGGTACCGTGAAGAAAAATGGATACACCTTCATGTGAATATCAAGGCTGTCATTGATGACGTGATTTGAAGACTAAGTGAAGACATTGGGAGCCGTGAAGTACAACTAAACATATATTAACAAAGCTAAGTTTTGGAGCCTCAAAAAGACAAGTTTGGTGCCTTGAAGGATAGGGATGGAGCCCTAGAGGATCAGAGTCCTCAAGAAACCAGGTCAGAGCCTGAACCAGATATAGGGTTGGAGCCCTTGAGGTTGGTGCGTCAAAATTGACAAGGTTGGAGCCTTGGAAGTCCAAGTTGGTGCTTGGAAAATACAGGTTGGAGTTTGGGAGATTGAAGATAGTTGTCTTCATCTAGGGTTGGAGCCCTACATATTGTACTTGATTTATCGTAAAGAAGAAATTAATAAAAACATTTATTCTTATTGTTCATTTTGTGTTTTAAATATAAGTGATATAACTAGTAAAATTAACAATTGGAAAAAATACTGATTCACCCCCCCCACCCCCCCAAGTGATTCACCCCCCCACCACCCCCCCCCCAATTATTTCCAACAACAACGTCAGAATATAGAATCGATAATGCGACGATAAAAAGTGTCACCAATAATATTTTATTGTTGGGATTGGTATTAGATTCAACGATTGTCAATTTTGGATAACTCGAGCATAAAAGTTTGTGTTTGGAGATATATAATGATATCTCCATACCACGGATTTGACGTACTAATAAGAAAGTGAGATTCGTCAGCAAAGGAATCTTTTGCTACAGTTTCTATATCAGTAAGAGGAAAGTCACACAATATTTTAGCAAAAATCAAAGATTTCTTTGATTTGGATTTTTCAAATTCCAAATCAAACTCTTGTAAGATAACTATCCAGTTGGAGTATTCCCCCCCTAACAATTGTTTAGTGAGAATATACATCATAGGGTTGCAATATGAAATAACAGTGGTTTTTCAGAGAAGTATATAGTGACAGAATCATTGAATAGCTTGTACAACTACCAAGGCTAGATTCTCCACATGTGCATATTTATTCTTGGTTTTAATGAGACTTCTACTCAAATAATAAATCACATGTTCACTGCTAGAATCATTCTCTTAGACTAACACCATACCAATAGTGGCATCGGACACGACTAAGTACAAAAAGTAATCTCGATGATAACCAGGTGGATGCAGTAATGGCGCATTGGTCAGTGCATGATTTAATGCATCAACAACTTTGTTATCAAGCTCATCCCAAAAAAACATAATTCCCTTTTTCAACAGTTGAGTAAAACCATTGGTTAGTTCACCATAATTGTGGATGAATCTACGCCAAAATTTGTTTTTTTGCAAACTTTGTAGTTGAGTAAGGCTAGAAGAATGAAAATTTAGATTTGCCTCTACCTTGAGGGGGTTGACACAAATGCCTTCTTTAGAAATAATGAAACCTAGAAGCCAACTTGATTGCACACATTAGACATATTTGTGCTGATTCAAGCGAATATTGTAGTGCTTGGACCTAATGAAAATTGCTTTTAAGTGCAATGGGTGATCCTGCCTTTTCATTTAATGGGCTAGTAGGTCATCTAAATAAGGTTGAACGATATGCTTGATATCATAGAATGCATAAGAAAAAGTTCCCCATGGGCATATAAATGTGGTTTTGTATTGATCGACATGGAGTATGTTTATCTGATTGTAGCCAGGAGATCCATCCATGAATGAAAAAGTTTCATTCCCGACATAGTCATCAACAATTTGGTTGATATATAGGGTTGGATAATTGTCTTGAGGACAAGCTTTATTAATATCTATGTAATCAACACATACTCGAATAAGTGTTTTTTATTAACGGGTACAATATTTCATACCCAATCAGTTAAAGGAATGGGGTAAATGAATCCTTCTTTCAACAATTTTTCAACCTCAGTTTTTATAGTGGCAACTTTTTGCGGATGTATAATATGTAATCATTGTCTAACAGGCTTACCATATGAATAAGTTTTTATTTCATGTACAACTATTCTAGGGTCAGTTCCTGGAATTTATTCGTGTGACTAGGCAAAGATGTTGCGGAATTCCTGAAATAGGGCTTTGTAAGTTTGAATCTCTTCTAAAGAACAAGAAGATCCTATATGAATATTTTCAGTTATCCCAGGCTTCACTGAGATTTCAATGGGTATCGTTGCCGATATGTTCCCTAAATTTTATCCAGGACTAGAAGAAAAGGTAGATATTAGACATTGAGGATAACTAAGAGTCTTAGATAAAAACATAGATGAGAAATTATTCTCAATTTTGTTCAAGGATGGCAAGAAGGTTGAATGATGATGGGTATTATTCCATGGCATTTCGTCCAAGTTTATAACTTCCATAATCCCTTCATCAGTTAAAAAGTTTGTGTTAAAAGGATCATGCATAGAGATTGGTTCCAAGCGTGACAAATGAGAATATTCATCAATAATCGTATTCCTTCGATTACCTTCAGATGTTGATGAGTTGGAAAAGGACTAAATTGTCCCATAAGCTAACTCAAAGGGGCTACGAGGCATCTCATTGCCATATAAGATCATTTCTGATTCTGAAGGTACTTTCCACGGATCTCCTGATTCGAAAGTACTTGATGTAATCATGTTAATTTGGGCATCATTATGAGGGAAATTGGGTGGAGGGAGCATTGAAGTTCCCATCAAAGATGAGTCTTTGAGAAGACCGACACCAACTTATTCATATGGAGTCGCTGATTTTCCAACAAAAGGTACACTACATGTGGAATTAGGGTCTGAGGTATAGTAGGATAATTGGTCTACCTTCACAATTCTTCCTTTGTGAAGAAACATGATCATCCTAAAATATAATGAGACTACTGCTACCATGGCATAAGTCCATCTATGACCAAGCAAAAGGTATATTCAAGTTGAGAATCATTAACCTCAACGTCTATTGCAATGGTTTTACCCTCTAATTCGATTGACAAATCGTTTAAAAGGCCATAAGGACGGAAACCTCTTCCATCAAAGGCTTTCAAAGTTGTGGGAGATTGATTGATTTTTGGAGAACCTAGAGATTTCCAACAGACAATGGACATAATACATGTCAATGCTCCTTCGCCAATCACTGTTCGAAAAAATCGTCGCGTTTTGACATGAACTGGTATCTAAAAATCCAGTTGGTGCGAGAGACACATGACATGATTTCCGAGATAAAAAAAAATCAAATTGGAGTCATGAGGATCTACTTCTCCTATGGATGATAATAATAACTTCCCTTGTGCTCGACAAGTCTGCAACACTTCAATAGTTGACATTGCCGAAGGTGACATAGCAAAATCTTTGACGATGTTATAGTTCTAAGCATCCCTAGCATGAGGGTTAAAGGCTGAATTTTGAAGCATGCCCTTAGGAGGCAAACAAATTATCATATCAGGATTTGGTTTTTCAATATGTAACAGTTTGGAAGGAGGAGGAGTATACGTGGAAGTTTGACCAGCCGGACTGGAATCATCTCCATCATCAACAAGACTCTTTGATGTGTAATCTTTGGATCTCGTTGCTACCATAACTTTGGAAGACATCAACATGATATCTTCTGATGAAGATGAGGAGGATCGGTCATGAGAAACCATTTTTTTTTTTTAACAAAGTTGGTTACTAGATTTCTATTCCAAAAAGAAAAAAAGAAAAAAGAGGGAGAGATGCTCCCATTACATCAAGCCAAAATGGGAGAAGGCATCCTAGAAGAGAAACAGAGGGAAAAAAATCCCTATCTTCGAAGCTCTTCCCCTTTTGTTTATGAGGTTACTAATTTCACTATCCTTATAAATACTTACTTACTGATTCGACAACAATTTACACCTACATAACATAAAAAACTAGTAGCAGAAAGACTTTGTAGAGAAGAGAAGAATGCGACAATTACGATTAATTTTTGTTGAATGTGGGTACCTGATCGGGCTGAGTCTGATTCTTGCTGCGTTGAACATTAGAATTTTCTTCGGTCTAATTAATAAGTAAACTCTTTAGATAATTGATCGTTTCCTCCAAATGCTTGCACTTTTGTTTTAGCGCAGACATTTCTTTCCTCTGCTCTTCCATTTATCTCTTTAGGAAGGAATTCTCAGATTTTGCTGCAAATTTGTATTCTTTGATTGTTTTTGCACAATTTTTGCACTTTGGGACATCTGCAAGCGGGTTCCGATCCATTTTTCCTGAAGGCAGAAGGCGACCGATCCAACAGAGAATAGAAGGGGAAATAAGAAACAAAGTGAAGAAACAAAAGCAACCTCTAGACAGTCTCACAAAGACCCACAACTTCCATAGAGAGGGGAACTAGGCTCTGAAAGCAAAAGCCACACGAGCTCTGTGAAAGCTAAAGAATCTGGGAGGCAGGGGCCACTAAAGCTGCGTGGTGGTGAAGGAACAAGAGTTGCGTGAAGCCAAAAAGTTTGAAGTCGCCTCCAGAGCTGCGTGAGGGTGCGGGCCACTAGAGCTGCGTGAAGGCAATAAGATCTAGAAAACAACCACCAGAGCTGTAGGAAGGAGAGGGGCAAGGCTAAAACAAAGAAGATAAGTTCGATCCCCAAAGGGGTGCAATGACGTATATAGGAAAAAGGATTACAACTTCTAGGAGAGAGGGGGAGGAAAGGGAGGGCGAAGGTGGCAGAGATAAAATAAGACGGGCGAAGGGGAAGAATATATTGCTGCACAGCTTGCAACATCAGGGAAGAGAACATTAACTTTTCACGGGAAGCTTGAGTAGTTGTAGTTTGCTTCATAGATGTAGACTAACTATCCTGTCTGTTCTTGGGGATTTTCTTGGATTTCCTGATCTTCTGAGATCTAACCATTCGAGCTGAAGTGACTGTTTACCACCTTGATGTTCTCTCTTTGATTGCAATTCTTTGCACATTGAGGCAAGAGATCCTATGGGATCAATTTTTGAGCAATCACATTATCAATTCTAGATTCTCCCATAGGATGGTTGACAGCCAGATTCGCCTGCATGTCGGTGGTATGCTTATTTTCTCTAAGGATATTCTTGAAGGTGGCTTCACCTAGAAACTGCAAATATTTTCCCACCATTTTTGTTATTTGTCTCAGGGCCTTGTTCTCGGGGCTTCTGCTTTCCACTATCGATTGGATTATTATTGAAGAGTCCCCCATTATGACCGGATTCTTCATACTTCACTGCCTTAAGATTTCCTTTCCCAAGAGGAGGCAATATGATTCTGCCCTGTTGTTGGATAATTCTCCTAATCCCCATTCATAAGTAATAGGAATTTTCCCTCCTGGGTCAAAAAGTATACCTCCCGCTCCAGCCTTGCCTGGGTTGGACTTAGAAGCACCATCAAATAGTAAGCAGGGCCTATTTAATTTTTTTGTCCATGTTTTGAAATCCTGTTTTTTAATTTTGATTTTCCAATTCTGCATGCTATTAAGAGATTTGCTAATGTGTATGTTTTGTTGCCTTCTCATCATGAATTCAGTGCACACTCTTTCCTCATGCTGCATGTGTTTGACATCTATTTCTTTAACTCCTTTAGAGTTGATCTATTCAGATGACATACTCCAAGTTTTAGCCATGACTGTTCTGGTATTTTGGTTGTGATCTTTAAAGATCCTCTGGTTTCTTGCTAACCAATTTTGCCAGCACATAAATGAGGGCAAACTCAAAAATATATTTTTACTGTTTCTTTATTTTTGAAGGAATATGGATATTTTTTCCTCTAAGTTGATAGAAGTTCATGTAAAGGCCGTGATTATAGGATACTAACCTCCAAGGGACTAACAAGCCCTTTCCAGCAAGCCCTAGCAAAGGGGCATCCTGCAAAAAGATGCTGAATATTTTCATCACTTCCTTGGCACATAGCACAATGTGATGGGCCTTCATATCCTTTCTTTTTAAGATTATCAGCGGTCAATATTTTACTTTTGAGTAACGTCCACATGAAAACTTTCATTTTTGGCAATGTTTCAATTTTCCATGCCTCCCTCCATTAATCCAAGTCTCAATTTCCATGTTGATGTAAAGTAGCATATCCAGATTTGACTGAGTAATCCCCTCCATCAGGATCCCATCCAAGGGAATCTTTTGAGTCTAGACTTAGTGGAGCATCCCCCTTAAGATGTGAGATTAGGGACTTCCTCTTAAAGATAAGGCCGTGAGGGAGGTTGAGAATCCTCCAATCTCCCCATTCTCCATCTCTCCAAAGAGATATGTCATCCAGAGTAATTACTCCTTTTGATTTCATCCATCTTCTCAGATCCTGAAGACTTTTTTGGCAGGCTATAGGTTGATTTCCCATTATTCTATCCTTCCATATTTTTATGAGTTTACCATTACCAAGGATCTTAGAAGAGTTTTATTTGATGATGGAAATGATTTTTTTAATCTTATTCTAGAGCTAGGAGTAGGGCCCGATTGGATAAAATTTTCTCAATAAGAGGTTTCTATTGTGGTTCATGTATATTGCTTCTAGGATTTGCTTCGACCAGTTGCTCTCTCCTGTTATAAATATCCATGTTATTTTTGCTCCTAGAGCCAAGTTCATTATCCCTAGGAGTCTTATTGCCAACCCACCTTTCTCATATGGTAGAGTTACTTCATCAAATTTCACAAGGCTATGCTAATTTGTCTCCACCTTACCTCCTTGCCATAGGAACCCACTGATTACTAGCTCAATTTGTTTGTGTATACTTGCTAGGGTTAGTGTTGCTGCATACTGGTAAATTGGGAGAGCTGTGACTAGGGCCTTTATTAGCGCCACCCTTCCTGCCATATTGAGCTAGATCATAGCCCAATTATGCACTTTTTGTTTCATTTTATCAATGAACTTGTTCCATATTTCGGTCTCCAAATTTTCTTTTGAGATCAAGATTCTGAGATATTGGAAATGGCTCCATTTTTCTTGAAATGTGATTTCCAAAATTTTTGATATTTTTTGGAGAGTGTGAGAGGGTGTGCTCCATCGAAATATTCTACATTTCTGATTATTTAGTAGTCCTCCAGATACTTCCAAAAAACTGTTTAGTACCTTTTTTATTCTCCTTGCCATTATGCAAGAGGCCCCTCCCATGACCAAGGTGTCATTTGCAAATAGGGAGTGGTTTATGCTTCTAACTTCAGGAAAGATTTAGAATCCTGTGATAGTCCTATCTTGTCTGCATTTCTCAAGACTTCTGCTCAGTGAGTCTGCCATTATTATATATAAGAAAGTAGAGAGAGGACAACCTTAGTGAAGCCCCCTTGAGATCTGAAAATATTCACTTGGTCTTCCATTGACCAATGGTGCATTCCAAGGACCCATAATACATGATTTTATTATATCTATTGCCTTTTTTGAAAAACCAAATCTTTGTAGGACAACAGCAAGAAAATCCAAGTTGACCATATCAAATGCATTAGGCATGTTGAGCTTGACAATCATTCATTTTTCTTTTTTCATAAGGCTAGAGGAAAAAGCTTCTTGCACTATTAGAATGTTGTCAAGGATTTGTGTTTTTGGGACAAATCCTCCTTGGCTTTCTGATATTATTCATGGAAGAAATAATTTTATTTTGTTTGCCATAATTTTTGTTGTGATTGTGTAGGAGGTGCTACATAGAAAAATGGGCCTCTATGGGCCTGAATCTACTAAAGGAGTTAGCATTTGACTCTTTTGGAACAAGGGAAAGGAAGGAAGAGTTTGTGAATCCTCCAACCTTGAATTTCCCAAAAACATTTTTGATAATTATTATCAAATATTTTTTAATAGTGATCCAGTTGTTTTTATAGAAGGATATAGGGAACCCATCTAGGCTTGGGGTCTTATTCGGATGCAAATCTCAAACAACAGCTGCAACTTCCTTTTCTTCAACTGCGCTTGTGAGTTCATTGTTTTCTGCTTCACTGATTTTCCTGGGAATATGTTGAAGATAATATTCATACTCATTATTTGAACCTAGGGATGATAATAGATTTTTATAGTATCTATAAGCCTCCTTCTTTATTCCCTCTTGATATTTGACTTCTTTGCCTTCGTTATCTTTTATGTTGTCTATTTGGTTTTGGTTTCTTCTTATCCTGGCTGCATTATGGAAACACACTGTGTTCTTGTCTCCTGCTTTGAGCCATATACTTCAAAATTTTGGACGCCATTCTTCTTCTTCCTTTCTGTTTTGTCTATAGATCTCCTAATATTCCTGTTTTTCTTGCCATATGCTCTCATGCGATTCCTCTTGCTGCTCTTTTTCAACTTGGATTCTATCATTTTTTTTTGCTATTTCTAGCTTTCTTTTAGTGTTTCTAGTTGGTTAATCCTTGCCCAATGTTTTAGCTCTCTCCTCGGGGATTTTAATTTAGTTTCCCAAACATAACTAGGAGAGCCAATAACTAGTTTTGTCCATACTTCAACAATGATTTTTTTAAATTCTTCACTATCGTTCCAAGTGGAGCCAAATCTGAAAGGAACTGGGCCAAGATTTTCTAACTTCCGAAGGGTGAGAGCCATTGATTTGTGATCTGATGCTATATTGTGGATGCTTTTGGATTTTATCCCGTTGAAGCAATTGACAACTTTGTCTTGAATTAGAAATATATCCAACTTTTTTTTTATTTTTTATTTTTCCCAATTCTTTTATTGCTCCATGTATACTTTCCATTGCTACGAGGCATGTCCATTAATTTGCATGCTTCCATAATAGATTCTAACATTTCCCTATATGGATCAACATTGTACATTCCCCCAAATTTCTCCTCTGTGCTCAGTACCAAATTGAGATCTCCTCCTATGATTATGTCTCTATTTTGGTCCTGCATAAGATACATTTTTAAGATGGACCAACAGACTTCCTTATTCTTGTAATGGTTTGGGGCATATATATTTATAATACAATATTTCTCTTTTTTTGTTTTGTTTTCCAATTCTGTTTTTATCTAGTGCAACTCCTTTTTTTGCTAAATGAGCTCCCAATTTTTTATTTTCCATAGTGTGCATAATTCTTCCCGAGGCTCTGGTCGCTGGAATTGGGGTTCCTTGATATTTTTTTGTTTTTTTTGTATCATTGTTTCCATTTCCTTTTCTTTTTGTCTCCTGTAACAAAAAGATATCTGGTTTCTCTAAAATTATTACATCTTTCATTGCCTTAATTTTTGGCATGCTTCCCATTCCTCTGCAGTTCCAGGAGACTATATTCATTATCAGTTGATGTTATGGGTAGAGGGACCTTTCCCTCTGTTCGAGTGGGCGATTTTCTCCTTATCTTTTCCAAGAAAGTCTCCAGATGTTGTTGGGTGCCCAGAGCTATTTCCTTTGCCACAACTTCATCTCTATTTTCTCTATTGGTTTTTCTATTGGCCCTTTTAGGGTGGTCGAGAGAGGATAAGAGCCCTTTGCAGAGGGTACGAGTGATTATCCAGTTGAAGGAGGAGGGGAGAGGGATTTGGGAGATAGGTGATGAAGGGGAGGGGTTAGAGGGTAAGGGTAGAAGAGGGGTGGAGGAAGGGGGAGGGGAGAGGAGATTAGGGTCCGCAAGGGAGCCAAAGGCATTAGAAATCAAGAGATCTGATAAGGGGGGAGGGATAGAAGACAAAGGGATGGGAGCTGAGGGAGAGGGGGGGTCACTAGATGAAAAATGGGGCTGAGGAGAGGATGAGGGGGGGGGGGGGGGGGGGGGGACAAGGGAGGGAGGATAAAAATTGAAGAGGGTTTGGGTTTGGTTGCTGTATTTTTCTTCTTGACCTGCTCCCATTTTGGTTCCTGGTTTTCTACTTCTTCTGTTTCCTAATTTTTAAACATCTATTTGCGAAATGACCATATTCATGACATACTTTATATTTGAACATAATTTATTTGTAGTCTAGATGTTGAATGTGAACCCAACTATCCACTTTGATCTTGACTACTTTACTTTCCCGAGGTCTACTTCTACACATATGCTCGTGCAAGCATGCATGATTTCCTTTGGTTCACTTCTATCGATATATTTCCACACAACATTTCCTATTGATTTCACAGATTCATCTCCCCAGAAATGTAGATGGAGATGGGGAAGCCTCATCCATACTGGCGTTGCATTTGGCACATCCTACTCTCGATCGAAGTTCGGAGTCCATATATTGAGATAAAGCCCTCTTGAATCCATGAAATATGGCCTGTTTTTGAAGATAAAATCTCTGTCCTTTTTTGATTAAAAGTGGAAGGTAAAATATCCTCTTGTACAATATTTGATGGAGATTTTCCCCATGATAGATGAGGCCCAATTTCTTTCTACCCATTTGAGGACCGAACGGGGCGAGGGCCAGAGACCAGTAAAATGCCCCACCAAACCACGTTCAGAGAGGGATAGAGCTACACAACGAGGAAGGGGGGGAGGAAGGATTATTTTAGGAATTTCATCTATCTTCTTAACAAACTTTGATATGGAAGCTCTAGGACGAGATGGTCTCAAGGAGGAGAGAATAGAGGCAAAGGATTCCACATTTTCTCCAAGATGAGCTAAAGCTTTGACAAATGAGACAGGGATCGATGCACCCTTAGGAGGAGGCTCCGCATGATCCATCACGAACTAGTCAAGGGCAGTAAGCCCCGAGAGGAGGAGACCCTGGGAGCCAAAGGAGAAGGACGCGCTCAGATATTGAATTCGTGAAGGTAGGAGCAGAGCGCACACGTTTCCTCACCGCGCATGGAGAGCTTCATGAGAAACCATTTTACTATCTTGGGGAGGAAAGGGATCCATCAAAACAATGGGAGTGGGTGAACTTTTGACAAATTTAGAAACTTCGACACAATGTGGGCATTCCTTGGTGTAATGATATTCATCACAAATTAGGCAAGGATAATGAAGTTTCTTCTTTTCATCACACAGTTCATTCTTGTTTGATTTATCCTTAGAATGAGTGTCTTGTTTAACTTTGCCTTTTCCCTTTTTCTTATTTCCAGATTGCTTACTTTTTCCAGTAGATGATTCTACGGAGTTAATTTTTGAAGTAATTTCGGGAGAAGGATCTTCTTCAGGTGAATCAGATAGAGCCTAAATCTAAGTTTTCCTAGAATTTTTCTTTTTGTTCTTAGATCTTTGGCTCACATAACCAATCATGCCATCTGTAACATGTGATCCTATAATGGCTGGATTAGTTTGAACAGGTCGGGGTAGATCTAGGATCTTTTCATACAATGTACTTGGCTCAATATAAACAAGATCAAGGTATTAAGCACAATAAATTACTTTCTCCTCTGTTACAACACATCCTTTGGCCACATCTTCAGTTATTACCGGTAAAATAGATTTTATGAACCATTCGGCCAAAATCTGGTTTGAAATGTAAACTTTAACTAGGCGACGTCTTCGTCTCCATTCATGAATGTGATCTACGATATGGGTTGACGTTCACTACTTTAAATAAGTTAAAAGTTTGGTTCCATTATCATATAAAATGGAAAATTAAAATGGGTCAAAAAGGTTGCGGCAAGGGAATTAAATGTGCTAAAGGAAGAATTCTACATACCATTTGGTTGTCAAACCGGTTAAGGTTCATTGAAAAAGTTGTAATCTAATTGAATTGTCGATTAGTGAGTTGGATGCATAGCAAAGATGATAGGTCATAACATGGTTTGATGGATCTTCGCACAACTTACCTTCAAACTTAGGAATATCAGTAGGTAACTTAGTAGAAATGGCTGGCAAAAATGGTAAATAAAGAAGAGGATCATTAGTTAGCCGAGAGAGGTTAGGAAAATCCAAAGCTGCAATGAAGGGCAAATAGCGATTAGGATCCTAAGATGGATACTGATAACCTTGAGGGATGAGTCCTTTACCGGGAGGAGGATACCCAAGATATCTTGGAATAGCCTGAGCATTTGGAATTTGCATACCTCCTGGATATCCAGGATGAGCCATACCGTATTGCGGCTCTATAGGTACTTGAAACATATGACCTAGGCATGGTTGATTATGAAAAGGGAGACTCTGACCCATTTGACCTTGAACGAACTGTCCTTGAAAGGGTTGATTTTCCAAAGTTTGACCTTGGAGAAATTGAGTTTGAAAAGGTGGACCTTGAACAAATTGACTCTAGGATAAACCTTGGAAAGGTTTCCCTTGAAACGACACTTGCATGTATGAGACATTAGGTTGTACACCATGTATTTGGGGCATTGGCATAATTGTGGGAATAGATTGAACACCAGATACTTGAGGTAATGACTGAACAAGGGGTTGCACCATTACTTGTGATAAAAGTGGGACAATTACCTGTGATACTGTTGGAATGGGATTTTGAGGCGAACTTGAATCTGGGTTCTGAATAGTCGTTGGTATAGCAGATTTTACCAAGGTTTGAGGAGTACTCAAGACATGAAGCTGAAGTAGTTTCTGGGTAGGTGTCGATGGATTAACTTGGAAAGCTGGTTGGACTTGAAAAGGCATACCTTGAAAAGGTAATTGTTGTATAGGTTGTCCAATAGGTTGAATATGTTGATACACAAGCACTTGAGAAGCAACTGGAATTGACTGTTGATTTAATGAAGGGTTCCAGATTGTTTTCATTCCAGGCTAAAGCATTCCAACAACGGGTTGAGGCATAACAGGTTGACCAAAACCGGTTTGAGGCATTTGAGCATAATTGATATAATTTCTGGCAGAGGGTTTCCCCCCATATGTAGGGTAAGATCCACCTAAAGGTTTTCCTCTAGGTGGAGGATATGACAGTTGCCCCCCAGGTGGCTAATAACCACTTGTTGGGTCGGTTTGAGGATTATCAACATTACCAGAAATCATATTAATAAATTGTTCAAATTTCAAACCTTCATTGGTAGGATTAATTACACCAGTTGACATGTTTGAAGATGGGTTCAAGGAAGAAGCTCTTGAATAATCTCCAGTGAGAGAGTGATATCCAGGCGGTAGAAAATCACCATACAATGTTGACTCTGGAGAAGTAGAAAAGATAGATGTGTTTGACGAGGTACTTCTAGAAGCCATCGTAGACCAGTTAAAACCTGGTACAGTAGAATAAGGAGTCATGTATTTCGGAATCCCTTTTCGTAAAAAGTTCAAGGGTGTGAAATACCAAGGGTCAGGGTGATGAGATCTAAATAAAATATCTGAGATATCTGTAGGTTCACTGGTAGAAAATATTGGTTCTTCCTCTTCATCTGAAACAAGTTCTTTAATGCTACTGAGATGAGGAGGGAGACAATCAGTAATAATATGTTTCACACATGGTGAATGTGGAGGTTATGGAATATGTGTTGTAGTAGGTGTATGAGTCTCAGGCTCAGAAATATCAGACTCAAGTTCGTCAATATTTGGTTCAGAAATGGGATTTGTATCTGAAAATTCTCCAGTATCTGATTCAGTTTGAATGAGTTCAGTAATTTGCAAATTAGTTCCTTTTGAGTGTGATGCTAATTTCTGAGTTTGATCAAATTCAGTTTCTGTCACTTCAAGGCCTAAAATAGTAGATGTTGTCGGTTGATTAACTTTAATTCCTTTTACATAAGAGTCTATAATAGTAGAGGTTTCAGTTTCTGCTGCAATTCTGAATCTCGATGATTTAGATTTTTTGGCTTTTATCTTTTCTAACTGACTCGGTGTATACTCAGGGGAACCACGAGTATCCTACATGTTTGTCTTGGTAATTCTGCCACAATGAAAAATTTTCAATTGATAAATTACATAAGATCTAAATTACACCTACAATGCCTAAAAAGTAAAAAAAAAAACACAAAAAGTAACACACGCTAAAAATGTAGGAGTTCAAACCATAAAAACTAACTCTTCACAGAGTTCAATAATTACTAGTTGGTGATGAATTCCAACATCACATTGATCAAAGTGAAAAGATTTATAGAAATTTTTGGAGCCAGTTACCCTGACAACCTGCTTAATGAAACAGTCTGGTGCAAGTAACTCTACTATAAACCATCTCAGGCAAAGATTACCCTCCAAAAAGTCCAAGTGAATCTATTCAACGTCCGTTCTAGGTACACCATGACCTTTCCTTTGCCATCACCTTAGGTAGAGCCTTAGGATTATAGTCACTAAGTTTACCAAATACAACAATTTTACCTAGGGGGACAGTCACAGATTGGACATATACACAAGGTAAGAGTAACAAGCTCAATCCCCTTGAAGGCTGCTCCACATGATCAATCAGAGGTTTACTTTCAAGTGACCCCAAGTATCTTTTGATACCGTTATAGTACGTGAAAATCACTATATCTAGGCCTATGAAGTGGGTAGGATCACTTTACCAGATTCAACATGATCTCATTCTTAACTCATCTACAAGAAGAGCTTCCCATAGAAAAACATAAATAATTGGATTGTCTCTCCTTAACTCAAGATTCTATTGTTCGTTTGTAGCTTTGGAAACTTTACTTCCATCCCTATTCCAAAGCCCTACACTTAAGCTACTGTAGGTGGCAAGAGCCCTAAAAAATGTAAAATTCTAGATGAATTTGAATTAACGTTGCATTATTAAGTTGTACTTTACTCAATACGTGATGAAGGTGAAACTTATGATGTTATGACACGACTCGAAATCTTAATGCACTTAAAAATGCAATAGAAAATTTCAAATTCGATGAAATCCTATTTAGAGAAAATAAAGAGTTTCTTTGATTTTTTTCGAAATGAAATGCGAAAACTCACAACTTTTCCATTTTTTTCTAAAGCAACCAATTTCACTTTAATGTAATGAAAATGCAGGAAACAAACCTAATTATAGATTTTCGTAAATGTTAGATACTCCAAAATACTATTTGTCTCTTATCACTCAAAACTTTCAAGCACACATAAACCAATCAAGAGAGTTGGAGAAAACACATTTTCCCTATGAATGCTTTGATTTAATGATAATAACAATGTAATCATGAGAAATTTCCAAGATGAAAGCAAAAATGACCACAATTCCTTCACAAAAGCACTAGGTCTCAAGAAACCCTAATTTGCAATTCAAAATGAATTTGAACACCAATAAGAAAAACCTAAGGGTTAACTAGTGTATTTGACATAATAGAATAAGAATATCATAAACAAAAGGACAACCTATCTTGTTTTGATCAATTAACAAATCAACCAGGCAAAACCCTAAGTAATTTCTTCAAAAAGACCTAATTCTCAAAAAATATTAACAAAGCACTCAAATGAGTTAAGAAGAGACACAACACAGTCTAAACAAAGATAATGACACTTCCTGAATAACAAACTTAGGTTTGGGTTAAAGCAAAAGCTATATTTTCAAAAATTCTCAAGGCCTATGTAGATAAATAGTGCAAAACAAAGAGAACTGCACCCTGTTGCTAAGGATAAAATATAGCAGAACTGCACTCTATCAACAAACGAAAACAATGAAGGGGTAAAAAAATTAAGAAAAAATAAAAATTCAATGAATCAACCACACAGATCTAAAAGGTCATTAATTTATAAAGATTTAGGTCTGGATAGATTAGAAGAATCAAAAAGAAAAACTAAGGAAAAAGACGAGAACATAGACGTTCCCCAATGGATTCACCAATTTGTTACACCAAACAAATCCCTCTTGCAAACAAGAGCGATCTCCCTAGATCCTTGACGAAAACTAGAAACAAGAAAGACAATTGAACTGACCCTTTCCCTAAGTTGGACTTGTTTGAATTATAAGAATTAAAGCTAATGGATAACCCTCTTACCTATTTCACGAAATGCTTGATGAATATCCCTTGTTGTGATTCGATGCATCTCTTCAATTCTTGATAAGACCTGCAAACATCGACCATAAAAGGATCAAAAGAACCTGCAATATAATAATCCAAATAATTTAACCTAATGATCAAGGAAATTAGGAATTGAATATGCCTTAATAAACATTATAAACAATTATAAGCCATTCATTATTCTAATAAGACAAATCAATGGGAGAAAGTGTTCGTTTGTATTAATCAAATATTAAGAGGAGCCTTACAACCTTCGCCTTGATGCCGTGAGGTCCTCCCAAATGCCTTACATCTCCTCCTTAGATGACAAGATTTCCAATCTCAAACCAACAACATAAGTTTGTCTTCTCTGAGTTCTGACCTCCTCAACCCCTCTATCCTCTAGTTATTTTATAGGAAAAGAGGAAGAAGTTTCAGATCCAAAAGAGAAGGATGAGACTCCTAAATTGAGGGATTAGATTTCCATGAGAAAAGGGATTAAGATGCATCATCTAAGGGTTATAGTTCAAATAGTCATCACCTAGAAGCTTTTAGTTGGGAAATATTCAACCAACTATGCTCCTAGAATGCACTTTTTATTTTTACTTTCTTGAAGTCACCTGCACAGGTTTATAGTGGTAGATAGAGAGCAACTCTGCGTTTGATCCGAATTGGATCCTTAAACTCTCTTAAAGCTACTCAAACTTTGTAAAAAAACTCATACTGAAGTTTAAAGTCTGATGGATGTCGAAGCCTATTAGAAATAACCTCTAAACAACGACAATTTGTAGCCAACACAGAGCAACGAGGACCTTCAGTCAAAGCGCATTGACCATTGGCCCATGGGGACTGTGCATGGTGCAAAAATGGAAGTTAGGAGTCTCTGACCATGGAAAAGTGCTAAAACTGAAGGCGGGTCTCACTCTCCAAAACCGGCGGATTTGTCAGGAGAACGAGTGATGCCATACAACGAATGACGTGTGTCCGACGAATGTGAGAGAAAACCGCTCTCATCACGGGCTAACGTCCAAGCAAGTCAACTGCGTGATAAGGGAAATGACCGTAGGATCTGAAGGCCCCAGATCTAATGACGGAGATTGCACCCAATGGGAAACCGGATTCGATGGAGAGAATAAGCTTTGGCACATAAAGATTGAAGTCCCATTGGACAGCTGATTTGGAGGATGAATCATTTCATAGAGCAACTGAAGTAACGAACCGCTTGAGGAAGAGCTGGCTCAACTCATGAGGAGACAAGTGAACACCTCTTTGTGAAGCATTACAGTGATGATGACGTAGAGCAGGGAATTCCAGCGGACAGAGGCAGGCGATCTGAAAAGCCGGGAGAGGAAGTAAACAGTCATGAGACGGATTGGCGTTAAGCCACGAACAAACAGAGATTAAAAGGGGAGAAAAAGAGGGCATCATAAGAAGCAGTAAGAAGACCTGGAAATAGGGAAACCAGAGCTGAGCTCACTGTAATAGACAGAGCCACCAGAGGTTAGAGGCAGAGCCGAAAAGCCAGAGAGCTCAATTGACAGCAGCATATTTTTGTTAGAGTTTCCTGGAGGTCGAGCGACTCACAGAGGCATACAAAGGCCGAGAGAAAGAGCTGGGAAAAGCCAGAGCGAGAGCCGCAACTAGAGATGAGAGCCAGAACTAGAGCTCAAGCCACAGAGCCAGAGCTAGAGTCAGAGCCACAACCAGAGCTGAGAGCTAGAACCAGAGCTCGAGCCATAGAGCCAGAGCTAGAGTCAGAGCCACAGTCAGAGCCACAACTAGAGCTGAGAGCCAGAACTAGAGCCCGAGCCACAGAGCCAGAGCTAGAGCTAGAGCTAGAGAAAGAGCGAGAGTGAGAGCCAAGAACCAGAGCTAGAGCCAGAGCTAGAGCAAGAGCCAGAGCAAGAGCCAAGATCTAGAGCCAAGAGCCGAAGAGCTCCAAGAGCCAAGGGATAAGATGGTGTTTTGAGCCCAATGTTCTTGTATAAAACATTGGAGTTAAGTGTAGCACTTGTAAAAGAATTGAAGCCATAATCCCAGAGAGCCTAATCGAGTTGATTAGAGCTCAAGGAGACATAGCCCAAGATATCAGGGTGAAATCCATATTATCTTGTTGTCTCATGTGTTTGTTTAAACTGCTTCTTTAACTACTGTTATATGCATTTGTGTAATCAGCTAACAACAGATTTTAGAGTAAGTAATCAGCTAAAAACAAATACAAGCATACACCCATATTTTCACACCCATATTAGCACAAACAACAGATTTTAGAGTAAGTAATCAGCTAAAAACAAATACAAGCATACACCCATATTTTCAAGCATTTCTCATTTCTGCATTGGTTAATCATTAAGACTTGGGAAAATTAGAAGCTTTGGAAGTGGGAGAGGTTCTTGTAAGTTAGACAAGAAGCCTAAGAACCCCATTTTTAGATCAGGTGGTATCAGTTTAAGTGCCTTCCCATATTCGCACAAACAACAAATTTTAGAGTAAGTAATCAGCTGAAAACAAATACAAGCATACACTGATATTTTCAAGCATTTCTTATTTCCGCATTGGTTAATCATTAAGACTTAGGAAAATTAGAAGCCTTGAAAGTGGGAGAGGTTCTTGTAAGTTAGACAAGAAGCCTAAGAGTCCCATTAATAGAATGCTTGATTGACAGGTGTTTTGACAGTCAAGGATTGATTGCCTCATTGATTGTATGCTTGGTTGCAGACTGACTATTGCTTGAGTTTGCAGAGGTGAAGGAAAAGCTATTGATAGCTCAGTCCAGGAAGGACATGAAGGGAGAAGAGCTGAAGGCATTCTTCTATCCCAAAGGACCTCAGGGAAATACTTGAAGCACAAAAGGTTATTGCAAGAGGTTACTGGATAAGCTCTTTAACAATCTTGATTGAAGTTCTTTTATGCATTTTGAAAATGACAACTGCTACAAGTGAGTCCTCAAAATATTCTTTCTTCACAAGTTCCTTTAATGGAGACATGAAGTGAGACTTGTCCACCATGATGGATATGGTGAGAGAAATGTATAAGGATAGAAGGACGAGTAGCATACTTAGAGAGCAGTTGAATTCCATGGAGGAAGAGAAGTAGATGCTTTCTAGTAAATTGCAGGAAATGGAGAGGCAACTTCATATTGCAAGTATGAACCTGAAAAGGATGCATGAGTTGGAGTCACAAATCTTTGTTTCCAAAGAAGCCTTGGCCAAGTATCAGCTTGAAGAAGAGGTAAACCATTCCTGTTTGTCTTCAAATTCTTCTAAGAATGCTTAGATTGGTTCTTTTGAAAAACATACCAAGGGCATAGGTTCCAAGCTAATGTCCAAGGTGGGCTATGAAGGAAAAGGATTGGGAAAACATGCGAAAGGTATTGTTGAGCCAATAATGGTTGAGGAAAGGCCTAAGTATTTGGGTCTTGGCTATGGACAGTCTTATGGAGAGAGTTCCGAAGCTGCCATGAAGTCCATTGAAACAATTCCCAAAAGGAGTTTCATTGTAGGTCCTCTACCTCAAAAGTGTGAGGATTGTCTTCAGGAGGAATGCAATAGCTCGAAACATCATTCGCATGATGCAAATGTTTAGAAGCACACACTTGAACCAAAGAGTTATGGAAACTCTGACAGCCTTGAAGAAAGTGATGGTATTCCAAAGGGAGCCACTTCTTCATTTGCTTCACCTCCTCATGAAGGCAATAAAGGTGAAAGAGGTAGGTATAAATCTGGTTCTAAACACCTTCATTTTGATTTTGTAAGCATGGAAAAAGAATTGCATGTTCCTTTTGTGGTTTGGATAACCATTATGTTTCTAGATGTTGGAAGAGGATGGCCACATACAGGAAACTTCTGAAGGAAAAGAAGCAAGCAGCCAAAGGTCCACAAGACAAGGCAAATCACGCTATCAAAAGGATGCACATGTGTTGCACTTACTACCATAAGCAAGGGCATCTTACTAAAAGGTGTTGGACTTTGAATCTAGTACTACTTCCACCAAAGCTGAAGGAGAAGGTGGAAAAAGAAAATGGCAGTGATGGAAATAAAGATTCCATGATTGATGTGGTTCAGGATGATTCACATATTGATGCTGATGTGGAAACAAAGGAGGGACCTTTGAAATGCATTGGTAAGAAATGGTTAGAATTCTTATCCAATTAAGGCTGCATGTCTACTGATGCATCTATTTGCATTTCTTTGTGGAATAAATGAAAGTTGTAGGATCTTACCAAAATGGTAAATGGAAAGAAGTTGAGTAGGAAACTCACTTTATTGTTGCAACAATATGTTCATTTCAGCTTCAGAAGTACAATGTACTTAAGAGAAAGTTGAAAGATGGAATGCATGCCTGAGCATGAGATGCATGTGATGCTGGCTTGGGAGAAGTTAACTTGGCCTCTAAAATGGAGAATAAGGATGAAGTGTTTCATCTTTTGGAAAAGAGTCCTAAAGATATTTTTCCTACATGCTTGACTTGAAGGGTCATTTGTTGTAAAGGCATGTTTTATTGGCTTGTTATCTAGTCAATCATTTGTATGCAGATATAAGACATGGAAGGGTTCACAAGATGTGAAATCTGTTTCTTTGTTGAAGCAGGAGTTAGTCCATGCAGTTGTTGTCTGTATGCCTGTTGTTGTTAACAGTTGTTGTTGGCAGCTTTTCAAACAAGTACAAATGAAAGTTTTGTGGAGCAGATGTACTTCACATTTGTTTGAGCCACCTTGGATCAAGGATCAAGGAAAATAAGTTCAAACTACCTTCTGTAAACTTCATAGCCGAAGTTCTGCATGAAGTCAAGGAGGAAAACAATTCTTCCCAAAATGACCAACCCATCCAAGAAGGGAAGTGGTTAAAGATTTTGGCTCAGAGGCACTATGCAAAGGCAAGTGTAGGGAGGTTGAAAAAAACAGGGTGTTGTTACTCTCATTTACTGCTTAGATCAATATATCAGTCTTTTGGTGGACCAGAAGTTCTTTTAGTGGGAAGGCGTGATCCGAATTTGATCCTTAAACTCTCTTAAAGCTACCCAAACTCTGTAAAAAACTCATACCGGAGTTTAAAGTCTTATGGATGTTGAAGCCTATCAAAAATAACCTCTGAACAATGACAATTTGTAGCCAACACAAAGCAATGAGGACATTCGGTCAAAGCGCATTGACCGTTGGCCCATGGGGACTGTGTATGGCGCAAAAATGGCAGTTATGAGGCTCAAACTAGAAAACAGAGGTTGTTTCTGATGCGCACATCACTGGGCAAAACCCCTCGAAATGGAAAATCCCTGAGTGCTTGGTCATAAGGGAGGCATAAAACTGTGGGAAAAGCAATAAAACTGAAGGCGGGTCCCGCGCTCCAAAACCAGCGGAATATCGGAGGTGTTTCGAGCGGTAAGCGAGTTTGTGAGGAGAACGAGCGATGCCATACCACGAATGACACGTGTCTAGCGGATGAGAGAGAAAACTGCTCTCATCGCTGGCTAACATCTGAGCAAGTCAACCGCATGATAAGAGCGATGAATTTAGGATTTGGAGGCCCCAGATCTAACGATAAAGATTGTGCTCGATGGGAAACTGGATTCGACGGAGAGAATAAGCTTCGGCACATAAAGGTTGAAGTCTGATTGGATCGCTGAGTTGGCAGATGAATCATTTCACAAAGTAATTGAAGTAATGAACTGCTTGAGGAAGAGCTAGCTTAGCTCGTGAGGAGACAAGTGGCCACCTCTCTGTGAAGGGGAAACCAAAGTCGAGCTCATTGTAATAGGCAGAGCCACTAGAGGTTGGAGGCAGAGCCAAAAAGCTGGAGAGCTCAATTGACAACAACATATTGTTGTTGGAGTTGCCTGGAGGCCGAGCAACTTACACAGACATGCAAAGGCCAGGAGAAAGAGCTGAGAAAAGCCAGAGCGAGAGCCACAACCAGAGCTAAGAGCTAGAACCAGAGCTCGAGCCACAGAGCCAGAGCTAGAGTCAAAGCCAGAGCCAGAGCTGAGAGCCAGAACCAGAGCCTGAGCCACAGAGCTAGAGCTAGAGTCAGAGTCACAGCCAGAGCCAAAGCCAGAGCTGAGAGCCAGAACCAGAGCTCGAGCCACAAAGCCAAAGCTAGAGTTAGAGATACAGCCAGAGCAAGATCCAGAGCCAGAGCCAAGAGCCAGAGCTAGAAAGCTGAAGAGTTCCAAGAGCCAAGGGATAAGATGGTATTATGAGCCCAATGTTCTTGTATAAAACATTGGATTTAAGTGTAGCACTTGTAAAAGAATTGAAGCCATAATCCCAGAGAGCCTAATCGAGTTGATTAGAGCTCAAGGAGACGTAGCCCAAGATATCATGGTGAACTCCATATTATCTTGTTGCCTCATGTGTTTGTTTTTACTGCTGCTTTAACTACTGTTATATGCATTTGTGTATCAGTTTAAGTACCTTCCCATATCAGCACAAACAATAGATTTTAGAGTAAGTAATCAGCTGAAAACAAATACAAACATAAACCCATATTTTCAAGCATTTCTTATTTCCGCATGGGTTAATCATTAAGACTTAGGAAAATTAGAAGCTTTGGAAGTGGGAGAGGTTCTTGTAAGTTAGGAAAGAATCCTAAGAACCCCATTTTCAGATCAACGTTGTTTTTAGAGTTAATTCTAGTGAATGCAAGGGAAACTATAGAAAAATCAGTGCGGGTGGAACTTAACAAGGTGTGACAACTATTTTCCCCAAATTTCTCATATACTTCAAGATATTTTGGGTTGTTTGACTTCTGAGGGAGCTAGTTCAAACATGTTCATGAATGAAAAAAGACCCATAAATTGATCAAGTGTCATGCCGACAAATTGATATGTAACATCTTTTCCCTCCAATTAAATATTTAGAAACATTTTTCCTTTCTTTATTTAATAAAGTGACTTTTATAAAATAATCAAAGTCACTTTTAATGCTAGAGGATGGTTAGTTCGCCTCTGTGGTCACATTGGCCACCCAAAGGCCATTTTTTTCATTCCGCACTGTAGATTTTTTTGACTTCATTTCAATGAGAGATTACACTAAGGTGTTTCTCCAAGTAATTAACCCGAAACAACACCTTAAGCACAATCAATTAAAATATGCTTTTTAATAACACCGCTTTACGGAAATTGTCAGAATGCAACAAAACTAAGAGAAAATTGTGCAGAATTGATCCTAATTATGAAATATGGTAAGTGATCTTATTCATCCCATAATACCTTTCTAAAACCCTCAAGGTTCAAGACCCACCAATAGAGTAATCCCCCTCCTATGACCGGGTTGACACAAGCTTTAGAGATTCCTCCTAAACACATCACAAGGTAATCCAAAATTTGGGGACATTATAGTCTCCCCTCCTCAAAATTTCTTGTCCTCAAGCAATACCATCACATGTTGTCACTCCACAAGTTGATTCAAAGTAATACCATGGTCCCAATCTATCTGGACCATTGTGAAGCATTCCTTGATCCACACACTCCCCAACAAGGCATAGGTATCAGAGGCCCTTTGCATACAACCAATAAGTAGTGCATCTCGAATATGAAAAATCTCAGGCATGTCCTTGAGAAGTTTCTCTATGGGAAAACAAACCTCATGTACCTCAATAGTGAACTCATGAAAGTAAAATCCAAATACTTTTGAGAAGGGCTTTCACCCACATAAGCTAACCACTATCACCTTTAATACCATGAACGAATCACTGAGAAGTGAAATGCCCTCCATAAAGCTGAAGTCCAATGGAAGATCTGAGTGATCTTCTCCTATAAGGACCAACTCATCCATAATGGTCGTTCAGTTTTCGAGACTTCTAATGCCAGGATCCCATGCTAATCTAAAAAATCTATCATGCTACCAATGCGACACTTCGGTTATAACTGACTGTTGCGGTGAAGTATTGCTAACTATTAGCACCCATTTGTGCCTCATCACTAATCCATGTATGCAACTAATAAATGAACACCATGTATCATGAATCAATCTCGCACATGCTAAAATGCCCTACTTCAGCCTAATCACACAGTGGATTCTTCTATCCCATCCACTAATGATGTACCCAATTATTGCGTGGAGCCCACATGCCCTACTGTAAAAGAGGTTGACTATCTATTGTACCTCATGCTCATAGAATGCCTCACAATGTACTTTTGAAGGCATGTCATGCAACTCTCTTCTGATAATCTCCCCAACTCTATACTCATGGGCGGAACATACGCTGCCTCTGTAGTGTGTCACACCTTCCCTAACCTGTATATGTTCACTAACGCTTCAACCATATGCCTCAACTGGGAAGTCATTCTCCTGTCCATGATGCACTATGTCTCACCCGACTGTCTCACGTGGCCCCTATGTGTCCTGTTATATGTGTTGTTGTTGTTGTTGCTGCTCCTTGTGGTGTTGCTATCTTAAGTGCTGATAGCCACTCCACTACAATTCTGACCGATTCATTGAGCCTAGAGTAGTTGTAACAATATCTCCATGGGTCTTCCTCTGGCCAATAACACACCCTGTGGATCCAAGGATAGTACACTCTTGCACAACGTTCCTTGCATAAAACATGTGGGTCGTACAGGTTGAAACTCCTATTGTTGAACTCAAACTTCTCGAAGCCTTCCACTTCGGCATCAATTTCTTTCAAACTCCCGATAGTGTAAAACCCAATAGGAATTCTACAGTTGTGGCCTTCCTTGGTCTCATACTCCCATAGGACACTAGTGGACTATTTGAGGGCAGTGAGAAAGTGATCCTTGTGGGCCCTAAGTGCAGTGCATTGAAGGACAAATGAATTTCTAGGAGTGGTAGAATTGATGAGCTCATTGATTGATTTATGAAGAGCTAAAGAAGGAGGTCATAAAGGAGACATTTGTAGCCTAAGTTTATTTTTGGAGAAGGGCTTCTAACAGTGATAGGTGGTAGCCCTCCTACCCTATGTTTGTCTTCATTGGAGTAGTGCAAGAAGGCAATAGTGGGAAGAAGTCCCTAAGTAGTTAAGGAGCAACAATGGGCGAAAAGTCTCAAAGTGTTATGTTCTTGAAGGACTAAGGATAAACTAGTGAGCGTGAAGACCCTATGTGTTGGTTGTAAATGGACTTATGATAAGCTAGAGTGTAGATTGGAGAGCCAAGTTCAATGACCTAAAGGACCAAGACCATTGATAGAGGTAGTGCCCCAGAATAGAAGTGAAGAACCTGCAATGTGTTCAGGGTATGATTGAGAAACTGTAATGGTGCTTAACATCAACTAGATGATCAATGTATCTTGTTCTTGTAATCTTGTACTGATGGATGTACGAGGGCCATTATCCCTCATTAGAGAAATTTCAAGGTAAAAAATGGGCCTCGAAACAAAAATGTAAAACTAAAATCAACTTTATAAGAACTGATAGGATTCAAGATGATGATGTCAACCATGGGGGATGATTCACCATTTTTAGAGTAAAAAAATAAAAGGATTAAAAAAATTATTTTTTCAAATCATATTTTCAACCTATCTCCCTATGATTTTACTCAAATTTCGAGTGAGGGCACTCATTGGATGCATAATTTAATTCCTCATCCAAGGAATACCCATGTTGCATACTTACAATGGACCCTGATATAGAATGAGGAATACATGAAAAATGTGATTGAAATCATGTTTTTTCATGTATTTTTCATTTTTCATGTATTTTCCAAAAATGCGCAAATCTGGAGGGCAACCTTTCTTCCCCTCTAGAAATGCACAGAGAAGCTCAACATCTCCCCAACACTCAGAAATTGTGCAGAGCAGGGCAGGAAGCCATGCTATGGAAATTTCATAGAGTAGGCTAGCTGACACTACTATGGAAAATTACGCAATTTCATCCAGTTGTACTGCCATCCATAATTGCGCAGAAATTGGCCCAGCTGCACTGCCATCCAGAAATGCAAATAGCAGCCCAAGCTAGCTGCATTGTTCTCTAGAATTACACAGAATTGGCCAGCTGCACTACTCTCTGGAAATGCATAGAGCAACCCAAAATCACTGGTTTGGAAAATTGCGCAGAGCTAGCCAATTATCCAAGGCCTCTCAGTCCAGAAATAACACATAAGTTTTCTCTAACTGAATTTCCGTCGCATGTGCCAGTAGGTTGTCCAATTCCCTCTAGAACTGCACAATCCTTCTTGACATGCCAAACTTCTTTTCCCGAAAAAACCAAAAAACAAAAAAGTGAAAAAGTATCCCTAGGTTTTGGGGATCTATTTTTAGCAGTATGAGTTACATGCAAAACCATTTTTAGAAACTCCTCGCCGACTGTTGATTTTTCCTAGATTTGTGGCATGCACATCATAAACCCTAATTAAAAAAATTCTATTTAAATTATGCCTCAGAGCTCATTCTTAACATTTGATCATGGAGCTCTGGAATTCCCAATGCATCTAGGAACCTTCAACATAGTCGATGCAACTTTTCCGGGTAAGTTTTGCTTTTCATGCCTTTTGCTGCTTTTTCCATCGCTTTTTAGTTTTCAGCTTTTATGAGTTTTGTTTCCTTGGTTTTATTGAACGACCATTGGCGTTCCAATTTATTTTAGCTTGTAGAAGTTTTGCATTACCTTTCCTTAGTGTCACACGTATAACACTGTTTCTGCACTCACAGTCACTGTTTCGGCGACTCGCTTCATGAGCTTCTTGATTTTATATTTTAATTGATTTTTGCACTCACTTGAATTGCATGCATGTTCATTTCACTCAAATATGCACTAGATTCACACACACATTCACTCCATGTTTTTCAGTTCACTTTGGGCATATTTGGGCTGTCTCAACCCCGATCCTATGTCTCCTAACAAGTTCTGCACATTCCTAGTAGTAAAGGCTCTACCTTGCCTCTAGGAATTGCGCAAAGTTGCCCACACTATCCCCAGGATGTGCTCTGCACAATCCTAGGAGGCATTGCTTAGTCCTGTCCATTGGAACTACACAATGCACAATTCCGTCTAGCAACCTGACCTGACTTTTTTGTGTATTACGTAGTTTCAACCAGCAGTTAGCCTTTTTGGAATATGCATTACATAGATCCAACTAACAGTAAATCGCGTTGGTAGCTGGGATTACGCAATGCGTAGTTCCAGTTGGTAGTCTCCCAGCTTCCTAAAGCCAGTGTTGCGCAATCTTGCCCAATAGTGATCCAAAATGGATTTTGGATAGACTCCTAAGTCTAAGTGGTCCTCACAGAGGAAAAATGAAAGTCCAAGGAAGTTCCTGGAAATAGCCCCATTGCAGAGATATTTTCCTTCTGAATCTACTGCAACTTGAATGGGATAAAATGGATGTAACGAATAAAATATATAAATAATATAAATAGAATGTAAAAACCATAGCGAAAAATTGTTGACACAAATTAAGAAACTTAAGAAGGATAAGAAGTCATTAGAAGGCCAAGTCCAACAACTTATCAAGAAGGAAGCATCAAATGTAGGAATTCAAGTTGATGACAAAACAACAAATATCGATTTAGTGAATGTCACAACTCAAGAAGAAGACGAGCAAGTTGAAGAAAACATGCACTTGGATGTTGCAGTTCAAACAATGAACATCCCCAGTGAATGTTTCATAACCAACTCAACAACATCTTCGCCAGAAGAAAATATAAAAATTGGCACATGCCTAGTAAGGAAAAATCAAACAAAAAAGGTTCCATATCGGCATCCAAATCATGAGAAAAGACGAATCAACCATGCTACATATTTGAACCAGTCAGAACCGAAACAACAAACTAATGTTCCAAAAAAGAGTAATGTAACCTCAACCCAGTGCTACGAGGACAAGTCGTTACAAAGTTTTAGTGATCAGAAAGCTATACAGAAGATTAGTCTAGGATGGTCTGATCCCTTCTCAGTGCGACAATTTTGTTTGTCCCTAAGAAGATCATATCAGCTTGTATCGACAAAGATGACTGTTCCAAGAGAGAAAGAATTTCAAAGCCGAAAAATAGATCAAGCCTTTTTTCATCGACAAGCTTTGAGGACAAAGCTTTTTGAGGAAGGAGGCAATGTAACAAATAAAATATATAAATAATATAAATAGAATGTAAAAGAAATAATCATAAATAAAGTTTTAGTTAAGCTAGTAATTAAGGTTGAAGAGGCATGTCTAATAAGACATGACTCTTCATGAAGAGACACTTGCTTGGTATATAAGCAAGCCTCTCGTTCTCATTTGTAATTCATACTCATTTTACTATTCATATATTTAATATAATATTTATATCCTCATGGATAACTTCATATTCCAAGTCTTCTGGAGTAATTAATTTGAAGAAGGAACTTTGTTCGCTTCAATGGACTTAGGATGCAAAAGTTATTGCATTTAGAAGATGCCCAGGTTCTTTGAAAAAAGAAGCAAAAACCCCTAAAAATAGCAAAAGCCCTTAAAAAGGGAAATCTCATCGAAAAAAGGAAAAGGCTGGATTTTACGCGAAGGTAGAGGAAACTTTGATCCGCAGATCCGATCGATCGGATCGGAGGCAGACATATATGCGATATCGGGATTTGGATCTGCCGATCGTCGATCATGCGATCGTCGATGATTGGATTGGCGAATCGGTGTCGGCGATGCACAAAACCTTGGGATTTTATATATATGTATATGCGATGCGATAGATAGACCCGATGGGGCTATATGCAATAATTGATATATTTTGAGATCCGTCAAAAGGCAGTTTTATGTGTATTTTTCGCGTATTTCGTTTAGTAAATGAAATACGAAGGGAAGTGCCGATGCAATGAAACCGGACCCAAAAGGGTCTGTAACAGCCAATATATAATATTTCAAGTCCCTCAAAGGCCATTTCATGGGATTTTTCAATGTTTTAATGTATTTTTAAATACAAAGGGAACAAGCGGATTTCGGGAGGACCGAAGGCAGTAAGAGGTTTTGGCCAGTCTCCGCCCGAGCCCATACATTGGTTGCCACATGTCCATGCCCCGAATAGAGAAAACCACCCTTTTTGGGTGGTTAACTTCTGTATGCATGGTCCGCCCAAAATGAACCACAACTGTTGGATCTAGATCTTCTAGATCAATGGTGGACACGCGATAAGCGATTCCAGGCAGACCCGATAGGAATATAGAGCGGATTTGAGGACTTTTGAAGTCTGATGAACAATGTTTTGGTGGATTTTCTCGTGTTTGAATGCATTTCTCTATGTAAATAGAGAATGGTTGTTTTAGGGATTTCAAAGGCCTGATGCAGTCTTCCGTTACAACATAAGTGGTCACTACCCCTGAAAGCGTTTAACAATGATTGCTAACTCTTAGAGGGGGGATTTGAGCAGACCAAGGCTAGAAGCTAAAGAGCCCAAGAGGGAAAATGAACAGACAATCACCGATTGGCTTAAAAGCCATGAATTTCAGAGATATAGGGTGGTTGCTGGAGTTGTTGTTGAAACCAAGCATAAGAAAGCAGCGCATAGGTCTGAAAGTGCTCAATTGAGAGCAAATGTGAAGAAAGAAAAAGGCAGAAGAAAAAACAAGCCTAGGGAGCAAAAGCAAATGCTAGAGCAGCCAAGGGAGTCACTTGGAGTTCAAGTGAAAAGCCAGAGAGCTGTACATTGCTAAGAGCCAAAGAAGCCAGAGCCAGAGCCAAGATGTTGTAGATCTAACCCATAAATATTATAGATCTGATATGAAGATATAAGACAATGCAAATAAACCCAAGAATAATATGAAAATGATTCTTTATTGATCAAACCCTTAAGGTAGGGCAACACCATACATTCACTCCTTAAGGAAGGAGAACACTCCACAAGCCATATGCTTGTTCATACAATATTCCTTCACTATTTTTTGACTATCTCCCATGTGGAGTCTCTAGCCTCTATATAGGCCTCATACATACAATACCATGGATCATTACCATGGTTCCCTCATACCATCCACTAATACCATGGGCCCATTACATTAATACTAAATACTTGTGGTCCCTTACATGATATGGGTTAACCACCTTATTTATTACTATGGCCTATCCCATTATTACATTATTACCTTGGGCACCTCCCTTGGTACCCCATATTATCCCGCCTAGGTATATAACACAAGAGCCAGAGCCAAAGGCTAGAACCAAGAGCCAGAGTGAGAGCCGAGAGTCAGAAAGCCGAGAGCTTCAAGAGCCGGGGATAAAATGGTATCTAAACCCATTTTTGCTGACTAAAACCAATGGAGTTGAGCCAGGGAGCTTGTAAAAGGACTTTACCATAATCCCAGAGAGCCTAGTTGAGTTGGCTAGCGCTCACGAAGACGTAGCCCAAGAGTTTTGGGTGAACTCCTCATTAAATTGTTGTTCCATGTGTTTGGTTCTACTGCTGCATTGTTTACTGTTATATGTATGTGTTATATCAGCATAAACAATAGATTTTAAAGTGCATAAACAATTTTAATAAATAAAACTACCATACGCCTTCTGTTCAATCACATATTTAATTTTGCACCGGTTAATCATAAAAACTTGGGAATATTTAAGCTTTGGGAGTGGGGGAGGTTCTTGTAGGTTAGACAAGAAGCCTAAGTGCCCCATTTCTAGATCAGGTGGTATCAGAGCCTAATATTGATTAACCCCACCTTCAAAGAAGGTTATATCAGGATGCTTGATTGACAGAGCAAATATTGCTTGTCTATAAGGTGTTTGGGTAGTCAAGGATTGATTGTCTAATTGATGTATGCTTTTTTGCAGACTGACTATTGTTTGAGTTTGGAGAAGTGAAGGGAAAGCTATTGATAGCTTAGTCTAGGAAGGATAAATAGGAATAAGGGCTGAAGGAATTCTTCTATCCCAAAGGACCTCAAAGAAATCCTTGAAGCACAAGAGGTTTGCTGCAAAAGATTGATTAAATAAGCTCTTTATTAAACTTGTTTGAAGTTCTTTGTTCATTGGCATAATGACAACTTCCTCAAATGTATCCTTGAATTCCTTCTCCATCACAAGACTCTTTGATGGAGACATGAAGAAAGACTTTTTCATAATGATGGACAAGGTGATAGAAATGGATGAGGATGGAAGAAAGAGCAACATACTTAGAGAGAAGTTGAATTCCATGAAGGAAGAGAAGCAGTTGCTTTTTGATCGACTGTAGGAAATGGAGAGGCAACTTCATATTGCAAATATGAACCTGAAGAGGATGCATGAGTTGGAGTCATAGCTCTTTATTGCCAAAGAAGCATTGGTCAAGTATCATCTTGAAGAAGAGGCAAAACATTCCAGTTTGCCTTCAAATTCTTCTGAGAATGCTTATATTGGTTCTTTTGAAAAACATACTAAAGCCATAGGTTCCAAGCTAATGTCCAAGATCGGATATGAAGGAAAGGGCTTGGGAAAGCATGCACACGGTATTGTGGAACCAAGAATGGTTGAGGAAAGGCCTAAGTATTTGGGTCTTGGCTATGGACAGTCTTATGGAGAGAGTTCCAAAGCTACCATAAAGACCATTAAAATAGCTCCAAGAAGGAGTTGAATTGCAGGTCTTCAATAGTGTGAAGGTTGTATTCAGGAGGAATGCAATAGCTTGAAACATCATTTACAGGATGCAAGTGTTTAGAAGCACACCCTTGAACCAAAGAGTTGGGGAGACTCTAACAGCCTTGAAGAGATTGATGGGGTTCCAAAGGGAGCCACTTCTTCATTTTCTTCACCTCGTGATGAAGGTAATAAAGGTGAAAGAGGTAGGTATAAATATGGTTCTAAACATTTTCCTTTTGATTGTGCAAAGCATGATAAATTTCCACATAAGCATGGGAAAATAATTGCATGTTCCTTTTGTGGTTTGGATAACCATCATGTTTCTAGATGTTGGAAGAGAATGGCCACATACAAGAAACTTTTGAAGGAAAAGAAGCAAAAAGCCAAAGGTCCATTGGACAAGGAAAATCATGCTATCAAGAGGATGCACATGTGTTGCACTTACTCCCATAAGCAAGGGCATCTTGCTGAAAGATGTTGGACTCTGAATCCAACAATGCTTCCACAAAAGCTAAAGAAAGTGGAAAGAGAAGATGGCAGAAATGGAAAGGAAGATTCCATGACTGATGTGTCTCAGGATGATTCACATGTTGATGCTAATGTGCAGACAAAGGTAGTACTTTTGAAAGGGATTGGTGAGAAATGGCTAGAGTTCTTATCCAATTAAGGTTGCATGTCTATTGATGCATCTATTTGCATTTATTTGTTAATAAGATGCAAGTTGCAGGTTCTTACCAAGAAGGTGAATGGAAAAGTTGAGTAGGAGACTCACTTTATTGCTACAACATCATATTTCATTTCAGCTTCGAAAGTTCAGTGTACTTAAGTGAAAGTTGAAGGATGAAATGCATGCATGAGCATGATGTGCATGGACACAGGAATGTTTTCCTTGTTTTGAACATGTATATGTGATTAACTTATAGGGTTGATTGATTTGACATCATGTGATGTAATGTTGACTTGGGAAAAGTTCACTTGATCTCCAAGATGGAGAATAATAATGAAGTATTTCATCTATTGAAAGAGAGTCCTAATGGTATTTTTCTACATGCTTGAATTGAAGGGTCATTTGTTTTAAAGGCATGTTTTGTGGGCTTGTTATCTAGTCCATAATTTGTATGCAGATGTAAGGCATGGGGGTGTTCACAAGCTGTGAACTCTGTTTCTTTTGTTGAAGCAAGAGTTTAGGCCATCCAGTTGTTGTCTACATTTATGTGTTGTTAACAAGTTTTTGTTGACAACTTCACAAATAGGTACAAATGAATTTTTTTGTGGAGCAGATGTACTTCACATTGGCTTGAGCCACCTTGGATCAATGATCAAGGTAGAAGAGTTCAAACTACCTTCTATGACCATTTCAGTAGAAGTTCTACATGAAGGCAAGAAGGAATACAGTTATTCCCAGGAGACCAACACATCCAGAAAGGAAAATGGTCAAAGACTTTGGTCCAAAGGCACTATGCAAGGTAAGTGTATGGAGGCCGAAAGAAGAGGGTTACTCTCATTTACTGTTCAGATCAGTATATCAGTCTTTTGGAGACCAAAATTTCTTTTAGTGGGAAGGTGTGATCCAAAATGGATTTTGGATAGACTCCTAAGTCTAAGTGGTCCTCACAGAGGAAAATGAAAGTCCAAGGAAGTTCCTGGAAATATCCCCATTGCAGATCTTTTCCTTCTGAATCTACTGCAACCTGAATGGGCTAAAATGGACTTAGGATGCAGAAGTTATCGCATGCAGAAGATGCCCAGTTTCTTTGAAAAAAGAGACAAAAACCCATAAAAATGGAAAAAAGCCCTTAAAAGGGAAAATCACATTAGAAAAAGGAAAAGACCAGATTTTATGTGAAGGTGGAGGAAACTCCGATCCTCCAATCTAATCGATCAGATTAGAGGCAGACATATATGCGATATTGGCATCTAGATTTGCCGATCGCCGATGATTGGTTTGGCAAATTGGCGTTGACGATGTACAAAACCCCGGGCCATTATATATATGTATATGCGATGCGATAGCCAGACCTGATGGGGCTATATGTGATAATTTGTATATTTTGAGATCTGTCAAAAGGCAATTTTATGTGTATTTTTGCGTATTTCATTTAGTAAATGAAATATGAAGGGAAGCACCGATGCGATGAAACCAGACCCAAAAGGGTTTGTAAATGCCAATATATAATATGTCAAGTCCCTCAAAGGCCATTCCATGGGATTTTTCAATGTTTTTATGTATTTTTAAATACAAAGGAAACAAGCGGAATTCAGGAGGACCTAAGGCGGTAAGAGGTTTTGGTCAGGCTCCGCCCGAGCCGATAAATTGGCTGCCACATGTCCAGGCCCTGGAGAGAGAAAACCACCCTTTTTGGGCGGTTAACTTCCGTACGTATGGGCCGCCTGAAATGAACCACAGCCGTCGGATCTCGATCTTCCAGATCAATGGTGGACATGTGATAAGCAATTCTAGACGTACCCGATAGGAATATAGAGCGGATTTGAGGACTTTTGAAGTCCGATAAATAGTGTTTTGGTATATTTTCGCGTGTTTGAATGCATTTATCTATGCAAACAAATAATGGCTGTTTCATGGATTTCAAAGGCCTGATGCACTCTTCCGTTACAGCACAGGTGGCCACTACCCCTCAAAGTGTTTAACAATGATTTCTAATGCTCAGAGGAGGGATTTGAGCAGACCAAGGCTACAAGCTAAAGAGCCAAGAGGGAAAATGAATAAACAATCACTGATTGGCTTAAAAGCCATGAATGTTAGAGACAGAGGGGGGTTGTTGGAGTTGTTGCTGAAACCGAGCATAAGTAGGCATCACAGAGGTCTGAAAGAGCTCAATTGAGAGCAAATGCGTAGAAAGCAAAAGGCAGAAGCAAAAGGAGGTCGAGGGAGCAAAAGCGTGTTGGCATTATGGCACAGGTTTGGGGCTATGGCACAGGTGTTGTCCTTGATAGCAACCTTCTTTGGTAACAGATCTCAGTTCAGGCACTCAGAAAGTAGAAAAAGTCATATACGCAGGTTCATCTAGACTAAGGCGCGTATACACGCGGGTTATACATTACAAAAGCACGTATATGTTGGTGATCATCCTTTTGGTCCATGGTAGTTAGATCTTGGAACTTGAACCTATGTTTTGGACCATGGCGTCTCGTCAGATGTGTCGATCCCCTGTTTTGGGTTCATGGTATTGAAATGTTATGGTTTTGGACCATGGTATTGGGGAAGGCCTAGGACTATAAAAGAGGAAGGAGATCTTGTGACAAATCACCATCTGAATTATTA
>APFE030977190.1:0-25808 GCA_000404065.3 Pinus taeda | reverse complement strand
AAAAAGGAACACCGGAGTTTCCTTTCTGTCTCTTTTCAAACTCCCTAAATATGAAAAGGACCAAGTTATCTTTGTCATTAAACTCATTAAAACAATAGCGACAAACTTTTCCATCCGGACAAGAGCGAGTTTCACTGTCGCTAAGCTCGCTAAAACATAGCGATAGGTTTGCCCGAACGGTAAATTATATAACAAGCATATATTATCCTCCTCAAGCTTGACAAAAATAAAGAGGTATTGGTTAGCAATGACTAGGGGAAAAGGGAAGAAAACTTGAAGAACTTCATTGGTAGCAGGTTACTCTTGAACATGACACTTTCACCCCATCACCATGATTAAGTCAAGTTGGGTTATTCCATTCACCATCACCATTGGTCCTCTATACCATCCATGGGGTTAACGCTACCGATCCATCACAGTGTCGCCAATATGTTCAAGAGAATTCACTCATAGAATTCACCAACCTAGCTAATGCCTCATCCACTGCAATGCCTTCACTCTCTATTCTTCATGACCGCGGTTCCTTAACCTTGTATTATAATATCATTTTCACCTCCAGAAAATCATTTGCTTCGTTTCGTGTCATAGATGTGGGATTCATTAAGGCCGTCCTACGATGGGTCACTTCTTGTCGATACCAGCTCATTACCAAAGAAGTTGACTTAGGAACAACCCTTTCAGTACTTTGAAGCTTGCATGCCTCAATGGCAAGTTTCTCACTTCCGGTGATAGGTTTACATCAGTGGCCTTCGACCGAAAGATTTTACATGGTGTTCGACATCAACTCATATATTCACACCACGTGAATTGTACTGCAGTACCTTGAGGGTAATTATCATTATCGTTGATTACTCTCGCGCCTGTTAATAGCTTACATCATTGGCTAGTAATCAGGCGATGTCTTTGAACCATGTTCGACTTTAGAACATCTTTTCACATGGATTTACTTGTGCAACGGGCGAAGATTGAACGAGTTTGAAGACCCCGGATCTAGTTTCATCTATCCAGGCTACAATATATTTAGGAAAATAAAGACATCAAATGTACTCCATAGCTACACAGATGATCATCCAAGCTAAGGATGATGAGTCTACCCGAATCACCAGTCTGCAACAACAAACGATTGTCTGTCCTATGTACATGAAAATGAATTTATAATCTGAGCATGGGAATGCCCGCCTTAGCTATATCATGAAAATAATATGAAGATAATGTATTTTATTGTATCTTATGATAGGTCACCTTCCAGTTCAACAATCCTTGGATCCTCATGACAAAGCATTTGACCCGACATCAAAAGATTTACGACCTCATGCTATAGGGGGCAACTGTTATAGACATATTTGGGCACTGGAACCCCAATCACATATGTTGATAAACCAAGGGATTTTAAAACCCTAAAGGTGTTGTTTCACACTCGAAAATATCAAGGTCAAGTGATTACATCATTTCCCAGAAGTTCTCCCTGAAAAACTACTCAGAACTGGTCAAAATTAGACCATACAGATTGCTCCATGCTGAGGGTGCAATGCATCTCACCTGTTACTCACAAGGGATGTGATGCATACTGAAAATCCATTTTGTATGGTGCGATGAGCGAGAGTAGACAAATGGCGGAGGCAGTTTGATAGGTGGAAACTTAGAGAATCTTCTAGAAACTTCTCATATGACAGTTGCCTCTCTGAATTCGCCCAGGGATGAGTAAGAGATCATGAAATCTCCAAGTGGAACCAAGAACTATCATTGAAATGACACTAATCAAAAACCCAAAAGCTGACTCACCCCCTTTCAAATATCTATATATGCATCCCTCATCCTAGAGATCCAAAGTTTGGAACTTTGTATTTTGTAAGGAAGTGTTGTTGGTTTCTTTGCGAGACATTGTATTGTTGGGTGATCTGGCTTTTCATGAGGTGAAGAGGGCTTTCATGCTGGGAGGATGACAATGGATCAAACAGCTGGGTTGTAATCTTTTCTTCTACTTCTACTATCAATAAAGCTATTTGAATTTTCCTCCATATGTTTGTGTACTTGTGAATCTTGTATTTGTGTATGCATTTGTATGGTTAATGTACATTTGATTCTACATTGTTTATGGTATCATAGATCTCTATGCTTTGATGATATCTTGCTGCTTTGACTCTACAGGTGTTCTTTGAAGCGGGACAAGTGAGAAAGGAGTGACAGGCTCTATCAAAGGAGAGAGGAAACAAGAAAGGAGCCAAGCGAAAAATTAAGGTTGGTGCTCTCTGCTTCTCTCCCATCTATCTCCCATAGAGGAAAACACAAGTTATTTTGAATTGTTTGTTTCTAAGATAGCTACCCATCTTAGTGGGACTAGCAGATCTGAATAGACACTAGTTTTCCCACAAACATAATGAAAGTGAGATTATTTTGAATTTGGAGTTCCTATGAAATCAATGTAATGTGGTGAATTGTGTTTTGTTGCATTGACTTGGAATGTGATTTCTATATATTCAAATTTTCTGGCTAAGAGGACTCCCAATTGTTGTGTCACAAATATGACATTATTGTCTCTTTCCCAACACATTCTTGTGGCTGCCATAACAATCTCACTTCTAGGATTGTATTGAGTATGTAAAGCCTACTCATTTTGGGACAGTCCCCTTAGTTTTCATTTATTTCTTATTGAATCAATTGATAGGATACAAAGCTCTTGCACTTTCAATTCATTACAGTAGATATTCCCCACATTTGATTGAGTCTCGGTATACAAACACCCACTAATAGAAATACATATTTTCTCGTATAGTGCACTTCTCACATGTGCCCAATTAGAATATATTGACATGTCGAGCTCAACCACAAAGAGTATTCAAGAGTGGAAATCCTATCACAAACTTCACTTACATGATGAATTATAATGATTGGAATATTGTTTCTCAACATCCAAAGTTCGACAACTTGACCCAAATGTTCAGCTTCAAGTACAAGCCACTTGATCCATATGCATCTCTGAGTAAGTAACCCAATCATGTTCCCCTATCTTTTCATGCTTCATTATTTATGATGAAACCTTATCAATTTTCCATTTAAATGATAATAACTTAGGATATCCTTGGTCTTGTTTATGTCTTTGATGGTGCCATTATAGATGAAAATGAATTTTTTTGGGGAATCAAAAACTATAATGATATGCTTTTGGAAGTTGAACCAGTGGGGAATGTCGAGTGTGAATTGATGCTTCATAAGGATAAGAAACATTCACTATAAAACAAAGGTGGATGTTCCCTCGAAGAATCTACTTCTATGGTAAAGGAATCGCACTTCATCTATGCTCCTTTTTCATATGCTATCGACTTATGGTGTTTTCTTTCCAACATTTGGTTGAATTAGTAGTTAAATTTCATTTCATTTCTCATTCAATAATACATAAACTATTATATTCTATGCTACTAGATTCACAATATAAAATATTCATATCATGAAGGGAAGATTGAATGTTCCTTATAGGCTTAGATTTTAAATAGGGTTGTGCTTGTAAAAAATCTTTAAGTGTGATTTTTAATATTGTAAATGTGAATCAACCATGTAGTAACAACATACCATCTAACATGTTTTTTTTCCATTATTTATTTACATTAAATTATGCTATCATAATTCATTTGTCTAAGAAAATGTATCATGATTACCTTTAAATTAGTTTATGATAGTGAATCTTTGTATTTTCCTACTTTAGACATTACTCACTTTTTTGCGGACACTACTCCCTATTTTGTGGACATCTTTCCCACTTATTGTGGACTTTGTACTTATGGTAATAATTTGTGAATTATGTTTAGCTACATGTGCTATTTAGTGATGTTAATTTTTTAATTGCTTGTTTTTTTTTTTTTTATAAATGATTAATAAGATTGAAAAAATAATGCACACGCACCTTTATCTGACATTATTTAAAAAGCACCACTTATGCTAAACTTCATTTAAATTTGTTCTACTCAATTTTACTCATCCATCTTTTGTATTACTAGGGTAAGCTATTAGGAGTAAAATATAATTCTAGGAAGTCAAATAATGTCAACCAAAATAGGAAGGGTCTTATGATAGAGAGAGAAGCCCAATTTTTTAGGAAGATCACATTTGGAAAAAATAGATTTGATAAGGCTATCAAGCTAGGATTTCTTAAGGAATCCATTGTAGTAATTTATCATCACAAACATATAATGGCCAACCACTATTTTATAGATAATGTCAAGTATATAAAAGCAATATTAACACTTATGTAAAAAATATAAACAATGTTGTAATATCCTATGTTATTTTTCCATATATATATATATAGATAATCACAAAAAAATTCAAAGTTAAAAAGAGATTATACATACAAATGGTTTTCAATCAACCCTGATTGTTTGAGTTTAGGTGATAGTTTGAGTTTAGGTTTTAATGGATAATGCCAATGTTATTGACTAATTACTATAGATACTCATTCACTTTCATATTGATATTAATTAAATAGAAACACATAAACTATAACTTTATGAATTTTATATGGAACATGATTAAAATATTTTGAATTCTCATTAGTAAGTGATTGGTTAATTAATGTTTTCCCATGACAACATTGGGTTCATTGGTTAAAATTTGCAATCCATAAATCAATCTCAATCCATTTAAGAATTGTAGTTTGATGCATTTAATGTACATATAGCCCAACCATGTTATATGTTTCCAACTCTCCAATACGACTAGTCATGCCCCTACCTATTCTAATGGTTTCTATCAACAAAATCTGCAACACAATGTAATCTGTGTCAACAATTGCACATGGAAGACATAAATTTCGCAAACAACACAGGAGGAGCTCACAGGTGCGGATCACCAGGAGCTCCCTCAAGCAAATGCACGCGCCTAGGCTTCACATTAAACTCCAATAATAAATAGATACATTTTGTTAGGGATAGTAAAACAAATCCCTAAATAATAGGAACTGAATATCCAAGAAAAGCACAATCATAACTACGTAACAATAATCACCTAATCTCCATTAATTCTAACACTCCCCCTTAATGGATAAAGGGGTTATTAAACACACCTAATGTATCCCTAAACAAATCAAACTTGAGGCTTCTGAGAGGCTTAGTGAGTATATCAGCCATATTATCACAAGAATTACAATACTCTACATAAATATCTTTGGACGGCACCTTCTCCCTGACAAAATGAAATTAAGTGTCTATGTGCTTGGTGTTTTTATGAAACACAGGATTGTAAGCAAGTTTGATGGAACTCTGACTATCACAATTGATAATGGTAGCTTTTGTCTGTTCTTCTCCCGCATCTTGGAGAAGTTTAGGAAACCAAACTACCTCACATGATGCTGCACACATAGCTTGATATTCTTCTTCTGCAGAGGATAAGGCAACAATATGTTGCTTCTTGCTGCACCAAGAGATGACCCTGAAACTAATGCTAAAGGCGTAACCTGTAATTGATCTTCTATCATCTAAATTTCCCACCCAATCAGTGTCTATATAAGCTGTCAAATTAACATCAAATGAGTCAGAATACAAAATACCAAAGTTTGATGTTCCTTGCAGATACCTTAATACTACTTTTGCTGCAAGCCAATGGTTTTCATGAGGTTGAGTCATGAACTAACTCAAAACACTCACTGCATAAGCTAAATCTAGTCTTGTTGTAGTTAAATAAATAAGACTACCAACCAATTGTCTGTATAGTGTTGCATCTGCATATCTCGAACCATCATTCACCTGAAGTTTGTTATTCGGCTGTAAAGGCACAAATGCAACCTTACATTCATCCATTTTGAACCTAGATAATAGACTCTTTGAATACTTACCCTGGGACAAGAAAGTTTGGCTTGAATCTCTCCAAACTTCTATACCCAAACAATAATGCATTTCTGCAAGGTCTTTCATCTCAAATTTCTGTGATAATTGTTGCTTGATTTCTTCAATGATATTGGCTGCACTCCCTATCATGATCAAGTCATGTAGTAAATAAATCAACACTATCTGTCCCTCATCTTTAAACATAGTATTCAAATTGGGATCATTTTTGCTCCGTTTATAACCATGCAGGAGGAAAAATGAGTCAATTTTTTCGTACCAGGATCTAGGAGCTTGTTTTAAACCATATCAATTTTTGTTTAATCTACATACTAAGCGCTCTTCTCCCTTCTTAACAAACCCCTTAGGCTGCGCTAGATATACTTCTTCTTTTAACTCACCATTTAAGAAAGAAGATTTAACATCTAATTGATGTATTTTCCAATGATGCTTAGTGACTAAAGCAATAATCATTTTGATAGTATTTAATTTTGCAATAGGGGAAAATGTTTCCTCAAAATCAATACCTTCTATCTAGGAATACCCCTTTGCCACCAACCTTGCTTTATGCTTATCAATAGACCCATCTGCTTTAAATTTTAACTTAAATAACCATTTGCAACCTATGGGTTGTTTATCTTAGGAAGCTTTACTAGATCCCAAGTATTGTTCTTAATGGTTGATTCATATTCCTCCTTCATTGCTTCCTTCCATTCAAAACTCTTACTATCTTCATAAAAATTAGAAGTTTCTTCAATGTTTAACATACCAGTCATAAGCGCACAATCCCTATATCAAGTTGGTAATTGTTTTGGCCTGCTCGATCTCCTGAGCAGTGGGAGTTCATTTATTCTACTACTTTCTTCTCTTTTTGGACTGAACATGATTCCTTCTACATTATCGTGATGCTACTGATCTTCCTGCTTCTGTTCCTATTGTTGATTGATTCCTGTTTCACTATCCTCTTATGGAAGTAGGGGTACATGCCGTTCTTCATTGTTTTGAATAGGATTTCCATCATTAAACTTTTCATGGAATATTACATCTCTATTGACAAACACCTTGTGAGTAGAAGGGTCAAACAATTTATAACCTTTATACTAACTGCAGTATCCAATGAAGGTACATTTAATGGCCTGAGAATCTAACTTCTTCCTATTCTCTTTGGGAACATGAGTAAAATATTTACTTCCAAATACTCTAAGGTAACTTACTACAGGCTTGAAGCCAAACAATGCTTCAAAAGGAGTTTTATACTCAAGAATTTTTGTAGGACTCCTATTCTTTAAATATACTGCAGTATTAATAGCTTCTACCGAAAAACTATTTGTTAGATTCTTACCTTTCAACATACTGCGAGCACACTCCACCAGTGCTCTGTTTTTCCTCTCAGTTACTGCATTCTATTGAGGAGTGTAATGTGTTTTAAATTGTTGCTATATCCCATGATCGTTGCAGTATTTGATGAAAATCCCCTTCTTGAATTTTTCGCCTTGATTTGATCGAAGAATCTGATGAACTTTCCTATCTTCTTCTCAATCATGTTTCTAAATTGCTTGAAATATTCAAAAGCATGACTTTTCTATTTAAGAAAATATACCCATGTGAATCTTGTATAGTCATCAACAAAGATTGAAAAATAGTAGGCCCCACCTAACAATCTTGTCTACATCGGCTACATAGTCAGTGTGTACAAGTTCGAGTATATCCCTTAGTTTTAAATCTTTAATGGTAGGAAATTCATCTCTATGTTGCTTATTGAATGCACATGCTTCACAATTAATATGCAACTTATTATAAATTGGAAGACCATCTACCACACCTTTGTTCTGCAATAGAAGGAGGTCACTAAAATTGATATGCCCAAGTCGCTGATGCCACAAATTTTCAGTAGACTTATCCAATGACATCAAGGCTTGTTGTGGTGTACTCTTCACATCTAGTTTGTAGAGTCCTCCTATGTGAAACCCTGTAGCAATAATCTGTAATGTTTTACCTTAAGATCTTGATCTGTAATGTTTTACACAGAAATCAGGTTCTTCTTAATACCAGGAATATACCACACATAAGATATATTCCTGATCTTTCCATCAGGCAGAGTAACAAAGATATCTCCATGTCCCTTGATCTTGTACCCTCTATTATCTCCAAGGTATACTTTTACTCCAGTGTTGGATTCTCTAAAATTTTTGAACCATTGCTTTTTACCTGTCATATGTGAGGAAGCTCTAGAATCTACGAACCAAATATCTGATTCATCCTCGTCAGTAGCTAAAGTAGTCTCAGCCTCAACCATAAACAATATGACATCCTGATTCTGATCTACATCTGCATCAGCCAAATGACCTACATGTCTTGTCTACTTGTACCTCTCCTCATACGCCTTTTTCTTATGGCAAAATTTAGCAATATGGCATCTCTTACCAAAATAAAAGCATTTAGGAGTAGAGTCATGTTTGTGCGAAATCATACCTTGTGTTGTCCTTTTTCTTGATGCGCTGTGTCTCCTGTGATCAACCACTGCTTTCTCTTTTGGCTTGAACTTTGTCATCAATGCAAGATCTAAATTTTTAGGTTTAAGAGACAACCTCATTTCCTCTTCTTGTAGCAAAATCCTTGTGAGCTCTTTAAATCCTGGAGGCTTTTCTCTTCCATTCAATCTAGTTATAAACATTTGACAATCATCTGTCATGCCGTTCATGGTAATTGCCACCAGATGATCATTTGCTACGGTTTGACCAATATCAAATAGTTTATCTTTAACTTCCTTTATCTAGGATATGAATAAAGAAACAAACTCATTCTCCTCCATCTTGATTGAGAGAATCTTCTTCCTAAGGTACAAGGTTCGACTAGCATTCTTGATCTCATACATATCTTTGAGAACTATCCAGATGTCATTCATTGTCTTGCAATCCCAAATGTGAGGGATGATGCAATCTTTGACTGATAACTTGAGTAGCACATTTGCCTTCATCTCCCTTTTTTCTGAGTCTTGTATTGTTGTATTCCATCCACCAGTTGCAGTAGTCGGCTTAACTTCATCACCGGTGGAAATGCTATAGGCATTCTGTGTCCCTCAATGAAGCTTAAATTTCCAATTTGTGTAATTGGACCCATCAAGCTTATTACTCTCATTGAGATAAGCTTCGACAATTTGATTATTCGTCTTGAATGAATAAAATATTCAACAATTTGAGCAAACCCCAAATGTTAAAAAGAATACCATGTTCACTGCAAATTTCCTTCACGAAAAAAAATTGGCCTCCTCCAATTTCACTTAAAAGAATTCCAAATCCTCTTTTTCTTTTAAAAAAAAAATCACTCAGAAATACACATCCTTTTTTTAATAAATAAATATTCCTTCAAAAAATAATGAAATTCCATTTTGTTTTTAATTAAAGAATTAAAATCTTTAATTTAAAAATTCCCAAATTCAGAAATGCACGTGAAGCTTTAATGTAAAAAAGGTGGGTAAAAAATCCACGTGAAGCTTTAAAGTAAAGACTAGATTTAAGAAAAATGCAAAAATGCATAAATACTTTACAGTAAAAAAAACTTCACATGTGGCAATGTGTTGTGAAAAGACAACCACGGTTAATCTCCTTCAAACACAACCACAAATTTAATATCCTCTCCTCAAATTTAATGCAGCAAACAAATGTAGTCTTTAACCACCACAGCCACTACTTCTTAACGCTTAGAACACAATCTTGGCCACTTTTCACCTCCTTTTCATGACTAGTCATAGTTGTACACCATAAAACTGGGATGATGTCACAGGGGAAAAATTGAGACTACTCTTCAACTCCGCAATTACTCTTCAGCTTCCTGTGACAATTTCAAGTTCTTCAACTAAGCGTACAAGCCTCTCCTTCCTGCAACTCTCATACCATGTGAACAGTTGCACATGAAAAACATGAATTTGGCAAACAACACAGGAGGAGCTGGAAGGTGCGGATCACCACGAGCTCCTACAAGCAAATGCACCAGCTTATGCTTTGCATTAAACTCCAATAGTAAATAGATACTTTTTGTTAGGGATATTAAAACAAATCCCTAAATAATAAAAACTAAATATCCAAAAGCAATCATAACTAAGCAATAATAATCACTTAATCTCCATTAATTCTAACAATCTAAGAAAAACTAAGTATTGGACATAGAAAACCTTTCTATGGCTCTACATTAATTTGGAAAATGTTTGCACCGAGGTTCTCAGCAATGAACTAATATCGAAAAGACAAAATATGAAAAGAACAAAATTGAAACCAATACCATCAAACTACAATATGAACAAGCTTTCAGCCAAAAGTTCGTTTAGCAATCTAAATGATGGCCAATGATGGTTGGATATTTGATGAACATGCACAGGGAGAAGGTAAAATGAAGCACACAATGGAACGCATTCTATTCATTCATTTAGGCGATGAACAATGGAAACAGAGGGATGCGGTGATCAATTCCAAAATATAGAACAAACAAAAATAGTTTTGAATAATTATTGTTTGACTTGGAACTGAAGAACAATTCAAACATTTTTCATGTCATCCGGTAGATTGCGTATTAGATAAATAAAACTCGTTGATTATGAAATCCAAAATATCTATATATTTTTCTTTTCTTTGAAAAAGAATTGAATTTCTTCATGCTCAATTCCGATATAAATGACGGCCTAAAGATAGGGCAATAGTATGGTTTCTCAATATCACATGCCCAAAAAACCACAACTCATTTCATAACATTTTTTAATTAATGAATTCACTAAAAAGAAAAAAAAATGCATAACTACTTTGCAAATAAATCTTAGCCTTTTATTTGTGCATACTATTAAGAATATTATAAAATGTTCTAAGAAAATTAAATCTTGACCATCCATCTTTCTTAAATTAAAATTCTTGAAGTCTCATTCCAAACTATACATAATAATAAATTAAAATAAAGTGATAAGTTAGTTAATTATTGTGATTTTCTTTAATGTTGATAATATGAGATGTATCATGAACTAAAATTAAGTGTTTTAACAGGTATTATAGATTACCATTTAATTTATAACTAAACAATTTATTTAAAAAAATATAATTTCACTTAAATAATAATTAGAAATCCACAATTAATTACATGTAGTGATTATCATTCTACCAATTAACAATTAAATTAATTAAAGATTATTAAAAAATTTAGCACCTTCCACTAAATAATATTTTTAAAATTTTCACTACTCCAATATTATTTTTAGTCCCTGCCATCTTGCGATGACCCAGGACTATAGTAATCGGAATCACTATTTCTAACATTAGTTCACGCGGTTTAGTGATGGTTTTTACATTAAGTGTGCGGTTTATACAATCCGGTCCGTATGTTAACAATATGCTTGTTTAATTTGGTAACGATTTTCGTTCAACTTTTGTCTTTAAAAACTACAATTTCCATTTTCCAACGAACTTATAAACATGGAAATAAAACTACGCTTGAGATGAGGCCTTCAAAATATCCAAGATCCTTAAAGGGGCTAGTCACTTTAACTACTCTATGTAGAACGTATAACCTGTGATGAACCTTGAGAGGAGCCGCCATGGCTAGCGATGACCGCTACGACCGCTTTTGGTACATAACCTTTCGAGATATGGATCGTTTCCATACACCATCCGATCCAATTACGTTTTAAGGCGTTGGCTATTTCGTATAACCGAATTTCTTATCTAATGCCTTAGCCAAAAGTATAATAAAATATAATTAAGCAATGCCATATCAACATACACAAAACAATAATAAAGAAGGTGGTCGGTGCATGTTTGATATTTCAGATAGGAGACAACTTTAATACACGCTTTTCTGAATCTCTGACCTAACACATTCGAAAAATTCATTCAATTCTTTTTGAGCTAGGAAAAAGGCAAGATTTAACCAAGTTGTTATAGGGTATTAAATGACTGATTAGCAGCATACTTTTTAACTTTATAACACACTCGACGATAAATGAAAAATAATCAGACGTATTATAAAGTTAAAGGACGTATTATAAAGTTAAAAGGCATGTAGCTAACCAATCATTTAATACCTTATGACAAAGTGGTTAACTCTGGCCAAAAAAAAGCATATATACTTATATTTTAATCCCGTAATGGATTATGCTTTTAAATGACATCATCTCATGTCAGCTCTGAATTTCGAGCATGCTGCGTGCCGATTCACCGTATGTAAAAATAGGCGATTTGAAGATGCAATGAATAAGAAAAAGCGTTTTGAGTACAATAGATTATTTGCGTGACTAGATGTAGTGGTATTTGATGATGAAAGTTGCATAGACTGTATAGGCATTCTCAACCATTGGATTCTCATGAAGAAATTAAAACGCATGACCTATGCCTTTTACCTCACATTCGGAATCAAATAATACACAAGAGAATTCTCTTAGGTTTTCCGAGGGCTCAGCAAATAAAAACTCCTCCCTTGCGCTTTTCGTTTATCTCCTTTTGACTTTGCATCGTGCCAGTGTAAGGTTTGTCTAAAGTATGCTTTCCGATGAAGACATGACGTTGGAAGCGTGGCTCCATAGAATCAAATTATACACCAACAGCATTCTCGTGTTTTAAGACGTTCCTGGGCAAATCAAAATTCCTCTTTTAACTTTGCATCGACTTTTGACCAAATTTCTTTGGCTAATCATATTTTATTCATAATGTTGTTCAAGGTCATTCCGCAATATATTCCTCTCTGCATGTGAGGTTTGGATAGTCGTATTTTATTCATAATATTGTTCCTGGTCATTCCGCAATATTTTCCTCTCTACATGTGAGATTTTATTGCTTTGGAAAACTAATTGAGAAAACTTCTAGGATCCATCTTTATAAGGAAGGATGCTCTGGTAATTTAATCATATGTGTCTAATATATATCAATTCCACGCTCCGTTTCGAAAATGCCACAAGAACGTCTTGAGCAGGTTGTTAGATATTGATGTTAGAGTGGCTTACACTGCATATGTTATGGTTTTGAAAGATAATGTAACATCAATATCTAATAATTAGCGAACAATATTCTTATGGGATTTTTAAAATTGAATGGAGGGGATAATATTTTATTATATGAATTATTAGGTTATCCTACACATATATATTATCAAGGTTACAACAAACAATCAAGCTAAACACCAAATTGTTGTATGAGAGGATTGATTAAAGTCCACAAGGGCACACATATTCTACTCACCCTTGCTTTTAGAAAGAAACAATACTCTTAACCATTAGGCCTACATAAGTTTTGTGTGTATATATATATATATATATCTGTAACACCCCTCCCTTGTGGGCTAAATTATTGTAAACATAAGCTGAGCTAAAAGTATGTGTGATATCTTCACTTGTGTGTTAAATGATTGTAAACTTGAAATGAGGAAATTTAGGTGTGAAACCCTCCTTTGTGATTTAAACTATTCTAAACTTAAGCTGAGGAAAGTTAGGTGATATGTAATATGAAAAACAAATGTGTTATTAAATAAATTAATAAAATAAATTACTTGTAGGGTGGAGCATCAAGAGAGTGGAAATTCTTGCCAAATCCCATTGAGGAATGGGATAGAGATGAATCTTTCATGATAAATCTTATAGATGTGATTCTAGATAAGCTTCGATGAATTGGTGATCCATAGAATCCATCAGATGGATGGGAGATAAAGATCCATTGGACATGAAATCTTTGTCGGAGATAAAGTTAAGCTTTTACGGGAAAATCCTCCTCGGAGATAAAGAGGAGCTTTTCCAAAAAAGACCTAGGCAAATGGAAAAATCCATAAAAGTGGGACACTGCAAATGGAAACTAAATCATGAAAGAGGGAATTAAATACTCAATGCATTGATCAATTGAATACGGTTGATCCTTGGCAAGATCTTGATCCGAATTGGATCCATGAAAATTATGAGAGTTCTATGATTGTTTCAAATCATGATAGACTTCAAAATATTGTAAATGACGAGCTATCAGAAATAACCTCTTTATAATGGTAATTTGCAGCTAGCACGGAGCAACGAGGACCTTTGGTCAAAGCGCGCGGACCGTTGGCCCATGGGGACTGTGCGTGGTGCAAAAATGGTAGTTGGAAAGCTCAAATCAGAAAAAAGAGGTTGTTTCTGATGCACAATTAGCACTAATCGCACATCACGCATCGCGGGGCAAAACCCCTCGAGAAGGAAAAGCCTCGAGTGCTTGATCATAAGGGAAACTGGGAAACCATAGGAAAAGCGCTGAAATCGACACGCGGGTTCCGAGCTCCAAAACTAGTAGAATATCCGAGGCATTTTGGTTGGTAAGTGGATTTGTCAGAGGACTAAGAGATTCCATACATTGAATGATGCATGTCCGGTGAATGAGAGAGAAAAGCCACTCTCATTACGGGCTAACAGTCGAGCAAGTCACCTGTGCGATAAAAGTGATAACAGTAGGATCTAAAGGCTCCACATCTAATGATGGAGATAGCACCCAATGGGAAACTGGCTTTTATGGAAGAATAAGTTGAGGCATATGAAATCTGAGGTCCATTTTGACCATTGAGCTGGCGAATGAATCATTTCACTGAGTAACCAAAGTAACGACCATTTGAGGATGAGCTAGCGCTTAGTTTGTGAGGGGACAAGTGGCAACCTCCCTGTGAAACATTACACAGTGGTGATGATGCAGAAGCAGGGAATTCCAAGCGGACAGCGACAGGCGATCCGAGGAGACGGAAGAGGAAGCGAGCAGTCAAGGGAGAGATTGGCTTTAAGCCACAAAAAGATTAGGGGAGACAAGAAACATAATAGAGAGTGAAACAAGAAGCAGAGAACATAGAAGTCGCGCTGACCTGCAAAACTAAGGAAACATTGAGCAGATAGAACCGAGAGGGCTTGAGAGGTTCAAGCAATCCCTGTGAGGATATCTATTGGGAACTGAGTATCAAATTGGACTCATCCCATTAAGACTAGTTGAGGTCAAGACTTGGTAAGGAGGAGCCTATGTACTCTAGTGGCTTGGGGAATCTAAGAACAACCCTACTAAGCATCATCTGTTTTAGGAGACTCAAATTGAGCTCCTCATTGTAAAAACTTTGCTTAAAAACGCAATAAAGAAGTCCACCACTGAAAGTTGGACTAGGAGACATGGCACAGGAGGATTGGGTGAACTGCTTATGAAATTGTTATGTTTTTGCATTTTGCTTGCTGCGTTTCTCTTACTGCTTTCCAATCTCTTGTGTATTTCACAATCTTATCGATCTGTTGCTTAAAATAACATAGGCACACACTAGCACATGAGTCTATAATACCTTCATTAATTTTCTTGAAAACCTAAGTTTGATTTCAGATCAAGTGGTATCAGAGCTCGAGGTTCTTAGGGTTAGACAAGCCTGTGTTAGATTTAGCTGTTGAATGCTAACTAGATCAAAGCCCAAATTAGGAGAAGAAGAGTTGGTCTAAACTAATCTTGAAATTGGAAGAGTCTATCCTGAGAAGACAATGTCAAAGGAAGGTTCTTTGGGGCTAGACCCTCAATTTATAGATAGTTTCCTGGCCATATGGTCCACGGTAGAGGAAATGTATAAGGATTTAAAAAAACACAAAGATGGAGACTCATCAAGCTCCAAACAAGATAAAGGAGAAGAAGAGTCTCTCCTCCATGACCACTCAAAAGGACTCTGGTATATACAATTCAGTTGGGGACAACTGAGGTTCATTTGCAATTTCATCAATTGTAGGAATGTTAATTGTTCTGGACGAGGAGGCTTCTTCTGATGGTATTATCGGATAGACATGTTTTCGTGGCCTAAAAATAGGCTTCTGTAATTTAGGATGAGCAGATATTAACTTAACATGTCCATTATCTATTGCTACTCTTTTAAGTTTTGGATCAGACCTTTTTGTGTCTGCAATAGATTTATATTGGAAATACCAATTACCAGGTAATTTAGTGGGATCATACAACACTCCTTCTACTTGGGCATTTGATATTCCTACAGTGACACAGTCTTTGAGAATGGGTTGCTTCAGCTTGGGGTGGACTGTATTAGTCAATTGAAACGATGCTTGGGCAATTACAGAGAGATACTCACTATCATCAGCCATGGACACACCTTGAACTCCAACCAACATTTTCCAACAATCTTTTAAATGGACATCACTTAAGCTAACATCATAATCAGGATAAATGGTTCCATATTGGCAACCAGATGCTAGATTTAACATTATGGTTCTGATTCTGGCATTATCATATGACTGGTGACGAGTGTCAAACAGTTCTGCAATACATGGTTCATTTATACCATGGCAAAATAAAGGAGCCTAAAGCTTGACAATTCTATTCTGGTATCAGAGCCCTGTTTTGGTCCTAAGAATAAATTCTAGACAGAGTCTAAAGCTAGCCAGGTAGCCTTCGAAGAGCTGATATTCTATAACTGCTATTTCGATAAATGCCACTTTAGTCAATCTCTGGTTGAATTTATTTTAATGGCAAGTCTGCTATGTTCCTTTTCTACTATTGATCGTCGTGTTGTTAATGAAATATCTTCTCGATCTACTGAAATTGAAATAGATCAGAATGCTGATAATCATGAAATAGTAAAGAACCCCGAAAATTGAAATCTGCCCTCTCTGCATGCTACTGATATATATAAGCTTCCTATTACTTTTGTGTTCAAGAAAAAATCATTTCTGAAAGAAGTAGAAATCACCTTTAAGATTTCTGGTCAGTCAATTCAGATTGTTGCTTTAAATATGTTCTCTGAGGATGATATTAAGAAGTTTAAGCAATATGTCAAGGATGGAAAGTATTTTTTTCTTCAATTTTGGGGGATAAGAATTGGTTTAGCTCCTTTATTTCGCCATGGTATAAATGCACCATGTATTGCAGAACTATTTGACACTCGTCACCAGTCATATGATAATGCGAGAATCAGAACCATAATGGGAAATCTAGCATCTGGTTGCCAATATGGAACCATTTATCCTGACTATGCTGTTAGTTTAAGTGGTCCATTTAAAAGATTGTTGGAAAATGTTGGTTTGAGTTCAAGGTCTGTCCATGGCCGATGATAGTGAGTATCTCTCTGTAATTTCCCAAGCATCGTTTCAATTGACTAATACAGTCCACCCCAAGCTGAAACAACCCGTTCTCAAAGACTATGTCACCGTAGGAATATAAAATGCCCAAGTAGAAGAAGTGTTGTATGATCCCACTGAATTACCTGGTAATTGGTATTTCCAATATAAATCTATTAGAGACACAAAAAGGTCTGATCCAAAACTTAAAAGAGTAGCAATAGATAATGGGCATGATAAGTTAATACCTGCTTAGCCTAAATTACAGAAGCCTATCGTTAGGCCACGAAAACATGTCTATCTGATAATACCATTAGAAGAAGCCTCCTCGTCCAAAACAGCTAACATTCCTATAATTGATGAAATTCCAAATGAACCTCAGTTGTCCCCAACTGAATTGTATATACCAGAGTCCAAGCCATTTTTACCATTTGTAAATAAGATGTATCGTATTTCAAGTCCTAGATACCAGCCCGTTCAAGAATGGAAGTATGCAAACCGTCGTTTTGTCAAAGGAGGAAAATGGCCTCCCAAAACAAAATTCTGTACCACATCCTCTTCTTCTAAAGAGCCTGCAACTCGAACTGATTGTGCTCCACTGATTGAACACAATGCTCAGAATACGAATGAGTTAGATCAGACATATCAGATCGGGAAATATTTAACCACTTGGTGTTCCCATGCAGAAGAAGTCTTAGATGAGTTAAGCAGCCAAAGTGAGTTAATGTTAGCAAATCTTAAGTTTTTGCATGATGAGCAACAAGAAGGAAAACAAAGGAAACAAGCAAAGTTACTGAAAAAGAAAGAAAGAAAAAGAAGAGAATCAAAAGCACCTATTTTTTCTAGATCGATGCATGTACCTATGGTAGAAGAGACAGAAACATATTCAAATGAGGGAGAAGAAGAATCAACTTCTAAGGTTGATCTAAGAATGGAGTCAGCTAAAAAAAGTAAAATTCCAAAATCAAAAAATGAATTAGCTACTCTTGAGAATGCTGCTACAAAATTTCCATCATTTATTAGACCCTCATTGCAGAAAGAAAATGTGTTTAAAGAAGTGCCAAAATTTCCAAGAATTAAACAAGATTTATTTGCAGCTAATTCTTCTGGTTATGTGCTTAATTTAGATAAATCATCAAATCCAGCAGAATCTATAAGAATTTGGATAGGTGCTCTCTACCAAAAGCAAGTGGTATCAAAACTGGATAATTATTCCATTTTCCCCTTAGCTGAAAAGAGAATGGATGGCATCGTCCATGATTGGTGGATGGGGCGATCTAAAGAAGAAAGGCAAAATGTAGCTGCAAATGGTTTAGCTACTTTAGAAGTCCTTTTACTTACTCAATTTGTGCCGGAACCAGTAGACGAAAGGAAACAGATCATTACAGATCTTACCAGAATGCAATTAACAGATCTCAAATTGCTAGATTCATTTGGCATGACTATATGTCAAAAATTTATAAAGATAATTTACCAAACAATCCTGTACAGAAAGTTTCTTTTCTATCTAAACTACCTGGAAATCTAGGAGATTTGATTATGAAAGATATTGAGGTTCAAGGGAAGGCCATAAACCAAATCTATTGGATAGATTTGCAATTTAGATGCCAGGAAAAGGTTTAATATCTTTGTTGGCAAAAGAAGACCCAAGAAGTTTCACCAGGGTTAGATGTTTGTAGATCTGTTTTACCATGGACCCCTTTTTAGAAAAGAAAGTCTAGAAAATCTAGCAGATATGGAAAATTCCGTCCAAAAAGAGTAGCAAATCCTAGAAGGCCATTCAAAAAGTTTAAATATTTGAAGAGAAGAAAAAATCCAAGAAAAGATAATGCTTGTTTTGTTTGCAAGCAAGAAGGCCATTATGCAAGAAAATGTCCGTAAAATGCATCATCAAAGCTAAAAGCATGTGTAGATATAGAAGAATTTGTAGATAATTGTTCTGTTGTTGAATCTCAAGACGAAGTCTCAGATGTATATATTTTGACTGATGCTTCTATGTCAGATAATGAAGATATTTTTGAGCTGAATCAAAAAATGAATATTTGTGATAATTGCTCTGATTTTGAATTTGATGAAGAAGAAAATCATTATAGTGATGAAGATAGTTCTGAAGACTATACAGAAGAAACGAATGAAACGTCTTCAGAAGAAGACTTAGCCTCATAATCCCAACAAGCAATTCAGAATTCCACACCCATTTTCAATTCATTGTCTCCACAACCCACTGTGAACTCGTTTTTCCCTTATCAAAAAACTGTGGCTTCCTCTTCATCATCCATGTGAAAAAGAGCTATAGTTCCTCGAGATGAAAGTTCTTTTCTTAAGAATATTGTAACATATAACAATCTACTATATATTCCCATTGAAGTCCAAGTCAGAGGTGATTGGGTTACAGTAGATGCTTTTATAGATACCGAGGGATCTAATAATCTGGCTCGACCTTCCCTCTTCAAAGGCCTTTGGAAACCACTCCAAAATATCCTTGTGTCAGAAACTATTGGCGGTTCATTCAATCTTACACACTATGTGGACAACATTTCAATGAAAATTGGACGGAGTATTATAAAGATATCGGCAATCCAGCATTATGATAACTCTGTAAGTTTATTTCTTGGTATGCCTTTCATAAATTATGTTCTTCCTGTCACTATAAGTAGTGGTAAAATTATTTGTAATATCAAGAAAAAAGCAGTTGCAGTGCCAAGATTAACAATGGCCGATTCCGAAGCCAGAAGACAGAATAGTCAGAAAAAGGTTGGAGAAAGAAAGTCTCAAAAGACTTCCCGATACTGCAAAAGAAGTGTTACAAATCTATGAACAAAATAGCCAACCTAAGCAAAAAGCTTTCCAAAATCCTGATTGGTCACAAGATCAATTAGAACCTTTTGATGAATTGTTAACATGTTGTTCTAAAAATCCCAAAGAATTCTGGGATGTTGACAATCCTATGTAGGAAATCATCACAATGCATGATAATGGAGTCACTCGCAAAATGATACCATGCACCCCAAAGGATGAACAAGAAATAAGACGACAAATTGAAGAACTGCTACAATTAAAGTTGATTGAACCAAGTGAGTCCCACTATTCTTGTTCTGCTTTTTTAGTTAGAAATCATTCAGAAATAGTCAGAGGAAAAGATTGTATGGTGATAAACTATAAGCCTCTGAATGCTATAACTAAAAGCTTTCAATATCCTTTGCCAAGGCAAGAGGTGATAGTGCAGAAAATCTAGAACAATAAAGTTTTTAGCAAGTTTGATATGAAATCTGGATACTATCATATTCAAATTTCCCCTGATGATTGCCATAAGACTGCTTTTACTTGTCCTGCTGGATTCTATCAATGGCGTGTAGTTCCATTCGGTTTAAAGAATGCCCCTCCATTTTTTCAAAGGCGGATGGATTATATTTTCAGTAAATATTATTTCATTGTTGTATATAGTGATGACATTTTAGTTCACAGTCCTGACTTAGAAACCCATATGAAGCATTTGAAAATATTTCTTGAAGAAGCAAAGAAACATGGTCTAGTCCTGTGAGAAAAGAAAATGCTTCTTTTCCAAGAAAATATTGATTTTCTGGGTATTCATGTCAAAGAAGGAAAAATACAGATGCAGCCACATGTTTTATCAAAACTATCTGAGTTTCCTGATCAGTTGAATGATACTAAAATGATTCAATGATTTGTTGGTATTCTTAACTATGTACATAATTATATCCCTAATTTGTAAGAAAAGATTGCACCAATCCGTGCACATCAGAACCATGGTTGGTCTCCAGAAGCCACTCTAGCTGTGCAACAATTAAAGGAAGAGTGCCAACATCTTGCTGCTCTAAAGCCACCAGGTAATGGTTTCCTGATTCTCCAAACTGATGCCTCTGATAATGTTTGGGCAACATTTTTGCTTGAAATAGTAAAGATAGGGAAGGAGACCGAAGAAGTCTTGTGTGGTTATGCTTAAGGAGAATTCCAATCTTATCAGAAGAATTATTTCCCTGCACAAAAAGAGACTTTAGCAATTTTCAATGGTATTAAAAAATTTGAAATTTATTTGGCTCCAGTAAAATTTTTTATTAGAACAAATTCAATGAATTTCAAATATTTTTTAAATGCCAAGATTTCTAAACATCTAGCAAGAGGTCGTCTATTGGCTTGGCAAATGTGGTTTCCAATGTATGTATTTGATGTTGAATGGGTGCCAGGCAATTCTAATATGCTTGCAGATTCTCTCATCAGGGAAATGAATAAGGCACATGGTTTCGTTAATAAACATGGAATTTTTTACTTTCCAGGAATTACTCCTCAAGAAGATTCTTTTGCAACATTTGTAAAGAGATTTCAAATACTTCAGTATGTAGCGCGTGATATTGCAGAAGAAATCAAAAAGGTTGTAGGCATGAGACTACGAAGGAACCAGTGGATACAGAATTGTCAAGCTTGGCAAGCTAAGAACATTGGAATATTTCTAGGGTTGGATGAAGATTTGATAAAAATCTTCCCGTTGTCGAACATGAAGGCAAAACTTTATTTTAAAACCCTAGATGACTACTGGACAAAGCAATATTCAGAAAAGTCAATTAAAATTTTGAAAACTTTGAACTATTACCAAAGCATTGGAGTTATCGATTTTGCTCTCTCAGTTTTTACCTCGGCAAAAATGTTGGATTTGGAAGAAATAAACATGACTGAAGGTGTTCAAATATTTTCAGTATCTTTAAGAATTCCTGACTTGTTTGAAGAACTTAAAGCAGCTTTTCTACAAAGACTTGATGAAAATTATGCTGCTATTGATTCATTCCCACAGTACGAGCTATTTAAGCCTTTTGTTGATTGGGAAATCAGAGATGGGAAATGTCAGAAAAATATTATGTGTTAGGTCATCTCAGTGTGTCGAAAGAACTTTGCAGTATTTAAGAACATTCTCAGCACCATGGGACCATCACTGTCTGGAATTTAGACAATTGGTCGAACCAAATCCATTTTCTCAATTATTTTTTTCAAAAAGTCTTGATGAGCCACAGATAGTAAATAATCCTCACGAAATCAGTAGAATCACAGGATGGCTTAAAGAATTTCCTAAATTAATGTTGCAAGAAAAACTGTATTTAATCAAAACTTTAGAGAGATTACAAGGAAAAAAGGCCACTTTTGATATATGGATAAATCAGAAAGGCATTTTTACTTTAAGCATCCTACATGGTAACTAGAATGAGGATGTTTCCTATTTAATAAATTTTCTACTGTCCACTCATGTTTTTTCATCTATGGTGTTTACCAGAGGTTGGCAGAAACAATTTCATATCAGTCAATACTGTAAAATTTGGGTTCAGTATTGCCAGGAAAGATCGGTTAGTATGTTCCAAATTTTTAAATGGGAGTTTCTCGACGGTGTTGAATTATCCATTCAAAATCTGCCTGATTTAAGAACAAGAAGAACAGATCCTTTTCTCGGCATTGAAATAGATCCTATGGCCTATACTAATCGATGGTCGAAAAAGGACACTAAGTATCTGTTTCCTTAGAAAAATCTTTATGTAACGACAGATACAATAAAATTCGACACAGGACAATCTTCACATGCCCCACTCAGAAAGGAAACTACTTTAACCATTGCCAGCAATAAAGGAAAAGAAAAAGTAAAAGAAGATGCTCCAGAAAAAGACACCGTATACGTCGACACGTATCAAGATGCTCAAGGAAATCATGATATTGATTGGGAACAAAGGTACCTAGAAATACTTGAGCAACAGTATTATGATAACAAGTCTTCATCAGAATTTGATCCAGGCTCAGACGTTGAAAGTGACAGGAGTCCTATTGGACCATGGTAGTGTGTTTGCTTTTGTTAGTGCGGTTTATTTTTGAGTCTATTATTGTACTCGAGAACTATTGGGTAGACACCATCCAGACTAAGTAATTTCGGACAAGGACCGCCAAAATTCTCTTTGTCTAAATTAGTTTGTTATTAATAGAAGTCGATAGGATGAGCGAAGCATCGAAGGCAGCTTGCTTACCTTGTTGCTTTGAGTGAGTGCTTTGTGTGTGTAACTAGAGACTAGAGGCTTTGCTCTACTCTGAAGCATAATATGGTATGTATAGATTTTTCTTGATTAATATTGAAGCCTGTCGGGCCGCCTGAATGAGGTCAGTTCTTTTAAGATCATCATTGTGGAAGATTGTAAGGCGAGTTGAGAAAGAAAAGGAGTTGCGCGTATGTCCTCGCATGTCTTGTGGATGAGTTGAAGAAAGGTCAGCATACCTCTTCAGTTATCAAGTAAGTACTGAGTCCATAATTATGTTCTGGTATAAAAGCCCTGTTCTGGTCCTGAGAATAAATTCTAGACAGAGTGTAAAGCTGGCCAGGTAGCCTTCGAAGAGCTGTTATTCTATAACTACTATTTCGATAAACGCCACTTTAGTCAATCTCTAGTTGAATTTATTTTAATGGTAAGTCTGCTACGTTCATTTTCTACTATTGATCGGCATGTTGTTAATGAAATATCTTCTCGATCTACTAAAACTGAAATAGATCAGAATGCTGATAATCATGAAATAGTAGAGAACCCCGAAAATTGGAATCCGCGCTCTCTGCATGCTATTGATATATATAAGCTTCCTATTACTTTTGTGTTCAAGAAAAAATCATTTCTAAAAGAAGTGAAAATCACCTTGAAGATTTCTGGTCCCTCTGTTTAGATTGTTTCTTTAAATATGTTCTCTGAGGATGATATTAAGAAGTTTAAGCAATATGTCAAGGATGGAAAGTATTTTTTTCTTCACTTTGGGGGGATAAGAATTGGTTTAGCTCCTTTATTTCGCCATGGTATAAATGCACCATGTATTTCCGAACTATTTGACACTCGTCACTAGTCATATGATAATGCCAGAAGTGGAACCATAATGGGAAATCTAGCATCTGGTTGCCAAGTGTCTATTAGATTTCATGATCTCTTACTCAAAAGGCAGAGGCAGTCTGTTAGGTGGAAACACAAAGAATCTTCTAGAAACTACTCATATGACACTTGCCTCTATGAATTCGCCCAGGGATGAGTAAGAGATCATGAAATCTCCAAGTGGAACCAAGAACTATCAGTGAAATGACAATAATCAAAAACCCAGAAGCTGACTCACCCCTTGCAAATATCTATATATGGATCCCTCATCCTAGAGATCCAGAGGCTGGAACTTTGTATTTTGTAAGGAAGTGCTATTGGTTTCTCTCCGAGACATTGTATTTGTTGGGTGATCTTGATTTTCATGAGGTGAAGAGGGCTTTCGTGCTGGAAGGATGATGTTGGATCAAACAGTTGGGTTGTAATCCTCTCTTCTACTTCTCCTATCAATAAATCTATCTGAGTTTTCCTCCATATGTTTGTGTACTTGTGAATATTGTATTTGTGTATGCATTTGTATGGTTAATGTACATCTGATTCTACATTGTTTATGGTATCATAGATCTCTATTCTTTGATGGTATCTTGTTGCTTTGAATCTACATATGTTCTTTAAAGTGGGACAAGTGAGAAAGGAGTGGCAGGCTCTATCAAAGGAGAGAGGAAACAAGCAAGGAACCAAGTGAAAGATTAAGTTTGTTGCTCTATGCTTCTCTCTATTCTATCTCCCATAAAGGAAAACACAAGTTACTTTGAATTGTTTGTTTCTAAGATAGCTACCCGTCTTAGTGGGACTAGCAAATCTGAAGAGACACTATTTTTCCCAAAAACAAAATGGCGACTCCACTGGGGAGTGAATAGCTTGTTTGTTTGTTATTGTTTTTTGCTTTATAAACTATAGATGGAGCCTGAAGTTAAGCCAGATAGCCTTCGAACTGCTTTTGCTATGCAACTGCAAAGTTGATCAACGCTGCTTCAGTCAATCTCCAGGTTGGTTTATGAACTAAACATATGACTTGCAAACATCCTAAGTTCCCTGGTGGTAGCTCAATAACGTCATAAGATCATGCCCCTATACTTTGTGTTTACTGTCTATCATAAGCTCGGCCTAAATCCCTGAACTTAGTTGCAAACTATGGGTGAAAGCCAAGCTCAGTCTCATCCCTGGACCATCACACTATCTTTCATTGGCAGTATGGATGCATCACACCTTTTTTGTGTTGTAGGTGAGATGCATCCCTGTTTCCCTTAAGGACAGGTGTGATGATTGAATAAAACTGTTTTTCTCTCCAGATTTTGGTTTTTTCTTCATTATTTTCAGCTCTATTTAGTAGTTTTGCTGCCTATGATCAGTATATCACTGTTGAAGCCTTCTTCCTTCACATTATTTAGCCTCCATTGATAAGGAATTGTAAATGTTTTTAATGTATTTTTCGTCATTTACAGTCCTCATTTGTAAATAGTAACTTAATCTAACTGTTGTCTTTTGATTCGAAAGTGTCGCAACTGTCGTTTTGAGTCAAGAAAAAGAGTGTTGTAAAGTCTTCCTCTTTTAGATAGTTGATTGTACTTTTTCCATTGTATTTTATTTGAATTGTCAATATTTGAAGTGTCGAAAGAAGTTTTCCATTCGAAATTGAAAGTGTCGTCTTAGTCTTCCATTCATTTTGAAAAGAAATTGTTAAAGTGTCGCTTTGAAGAAAATAGTTCAGATCTGTACTTAGTTCCCTTTTTGGCATTCACACATTATGGAAGAAGAAAAACAAATACATGCATGTGGATTTGCATTTAGACTGCGTGGAGAAATTGATTTAGGAAAAGTGCATTTAGGAAGCTCTGGTTAAACCAGAGGAAGTATGTCGAGACAATATTGCAGAGGTTTAATATGAAGGATAGTAAATTGGTGAAGGTTCCTATTCCTGTAGGTGTGAGGTTATCTGCTGAACAGTGTCCCAAGACACAAGAAGAGGAAGAGGACATGTCCCATGTTACATATGAAAGTGCAGTCGGTAGCTTGATGTACGCCATGGTCTGT
>APFE030977183.1:2311-15036 GCA_000404065.3 Pinus taeda | reverse complement strand
GGAGAAGGCTAGTTGGATCTGCTTCTGTGTTAGAGGGAATTGGCTTCAGTGTTTGTGATGAATGATCTTGGCTTGATGCATTATTTCTTGGGACTAGACGTGTGGCAGAGACCATATGAGATCTTCCTTGGAAAAGGGAAGTATGTTGTTCAAATTTTCAGGAGATTCGATATGATGGACTACAAATTCATGGTTACACCTATGGTGACCAATCTAAAGAAGCTGTGTGATTCTGCTTTAGATTTAGATTTGGTGGATCTCACAATGTGCAAACAGTTGATTGGATTGGATCCTTTTTTAGTGAGCACCCTGAGCCCAGTTTATGGTTGAGCTGATGCATGTGCATTGGGTTGCAGCTTAGCATGTGTGGAGGTACCTGCATGGTATCGTTGGTTATGGTCTGAGATATGTGTCAGGTGGTGAAGTAAGGTTGTTGGGATATATGGATTCAGATTGAGCAGGGAGTGCAGAGGAACACTGTTTGCTGTCCCAAACTACTGTATGCTGTTCAAATTGCAATTTTCAACATGTAGCTCCGATACCATGTTGAAATTTGATGGCCAAAAAGTTTCCTGCAATCACAAACCCTGTTTTAATTTCACCTTATCACTCCCATTAAGTTAAGTGCCCTTTGTCATAAACATACATTCAACATATTGAATTCTATAAATGAAATTTTCTGATTAAAACAAATGATATTGTCAACACATGCTGAAAATAAATATGGACATAAATATGGATAGGTTTTTGGTCAACTTAGACCCAGGGAAAACCCCTTCAATCTTCTCTGGGGAAAACCTGTTAGAGAGCTCTTCAAATTTATTAATCTTTCAAGTTCAGGAAAAATACATTTGCAGACAAAACAAAACAACAAAATACAACCTATCTCTTCAGGCTGAAACTCCTTGAAAACGTGCCCACTTTGCCTCGATTTCCATGCCCACTTGAAGCTCAAAATATGTACTATATGGATACGGACTATACGGATTGTACAGATTTTTCAATTTTTTTTCAAAAAACTTCTCTCGAATGGTGTGCAGCTCATAGCATTAAATGCTGTTCGTACTGTACCTTATGCTGTCTTCTATGCCTTGATTTTCGTGCCCAGCTTTGCCTAGAAATCACTCCTTTAGTTTGCTGCAACAAATTTCTCCTTCAGAACTTTTCTCTGGCTCTCAGCCTCCTTTCTCCAATTTGCTCATGAAGAATGAATGCAGTGTCTCTTTTCTTTTCCCTCTTTTGTTTCCCTAAATGACTTATAGGCAACCCTAAGATCTAATGGCTCAGATTCATTTAGATCAAGGGATGAGAATAAATGTGCATTTAATTCTCACTTTCTATTTTTTAACTCACCCATTAAATAAAGTACCCACATTGTACTTTATGTCTAAAGTCACTTTTCACTTTATAATTTAACATTGACTTTACCACTTATAAAGTCGCTTTCACTTTATAAAGTCACACTTAGGAAAATAATTATTTTGGACACTTTTCCCTCGGTAGAGACTAATCCATCGGAAACCACTTGTCCAAGGTACATTAAAAAGCAACATGTAATTCTTACCAAATATACTCTCATGTCTAAGTATAACTCTCTTTCTCCCAAATTCAAATTGTAACTTCTCAAGACAAGTGTACCTCCCTCTCTATTCTTGGGATGAGTCACATTTTTCCTCAAGTAACTTCTCCCTCATGGAATTCGATTATCTTTTTATTGGATCAAGGAATGAATTCATTTTGTTACTCCTTTCCTTTCTCATCTATTTAAGGAAGAGCAAGTGAGAGTTGGATTTAGCATGTTCATTGTGAAGAAGGAAAGCAACTGTTGAGTAAGAGAAGTGTGAGAACTAGTGAAGAGCAAGAGCAAGGGAAGAGTTAGAGCAAGTGTGAAGGACATGATCTGATCAAGAGAAGGAGGAGATCTTCGAGCAAAGAGCAAGAGCAATGCAACTGCAAGTTGATCAGGCATGGGTGACTTTATTCATTCTCTCTCTCTCTCTCTTTGTACTGCTGAACAATTGGAGAAATTTAATCGAAGAAGATTCATTTGGGTTTTCCCTCCTGAGGGGTTTTGCCTTGGTCATTGGACCAAAATTTCAGTGTCTCATATTTGTGCTTGGCGTTTTCATATGATCTTTAAGTTTATGTTCTATATACAATTGATGATCTGAAAAGTTTTGAAGAAGAATTTTGCATTCTAACTAATTGTAATAACATAGAACATTTAGTTTCTGCAAAGTACATTCAATTTTCTGCAAGGTACGTTCAACTTTCTGCAAAGTATTCTATTTAGTTTTTTGGTTTTCTTCAAAGTATATTCAGTTTTCTGAATATAACTTTCAAGTTTCTGTAAAGAATTTTTAAATTTCTGCATAGAACTTTCATATTTTCACATGGTATCGAAGCCTTGGTGAAGACAAATCCAAGGAGACTAGAGATCACCTGAAGAGACCCCACTTGTTGCCAATTTTTTTTGATCAAGATGACTTTGTCCTACTTCAAGGTAGAGGAGAAGTTGAATGATGTTTCAAACTTTGGTCCATGGAAAGCAAGGCTAGATATCACTCTTGAAGAACACGAAGTTCTAAAGTATGTTGAAGGCACAATAGCTAATCCACCAGAGAATTCAAGTGCTGCTGTCAAATCCAAACTTAAAAAAGGTGAAATCAAAGCTAGAAAAATTATCCTTGATTCTTTTAGTGATCATCTCATTACTTATGTTTCTGGTTTGAAGAAAGTTAAAGAAATGTATGGCAAATTAATTGCCATGTTTGTAATTTGTAACATGAACCCAATTATTGCTTTGAAGAATCAGTGGAAGGACATCAAGATGAACAAAGGAGAGACAATTCAAGCATACTTGCTGAGAATGACCAAAATCATGAATCAACTGTTAACAATTGGTGAAGTTGTACCCAACAAAGGAATGGTGTTGATTTCGCTTGGAGGCCTTTCTCCTGTTGGAGAAACTTTTATGATCACCATTAGCAATATCAAAACTATTCTCACATTTGATGAGCTCTTAGGAAAGTGTATCAAGAGGAGGCCAGAATGAACTCCAGATGGAGAATTTCACATCATGTAGAAGGAGAACCTACTGCATTTTCAACCTATGACGAAAAAATGTAATAAAAAGAAATCTTCTTTCAAATCAAATAAAGGGAATCTAGACATGTCAAATGTTAGATGCTCTAACTGTCAAAAGCATGGTCACTTTGCTCGTCATTGTAAAGAAAGAAGAAGAGCACCTAGATTAAAAAAAAAATCTGATTGTAGAAAAAACACTTCTGAAAATAAAAAAAAAGGCCATCCTAAGAAAACAAGAAATCCAAGGTATAAAAGTAATGTAGGGGAAACTCAATCAGAATATTTTCTTGTTTCTGCTCTTTCCAGTTCTGCTTCTACAAATTCATTGATAGTTGGTTAGTTGATATTGGTGCTTCCAAACACTTTACTGGTTACAAAGAAGCACTCTCTAATCTAGTTGAGAGGGAGACTAATTTAAATGCTATCCTTGGAGATAATTCTACTCACCAAGTTAAAGTTTATGGTTCAGTTTCATTTCAGTTAGATGATGACAAATCTATTTTTCTGCAAGAAATTTTGTATGTACTTGGTTTGAAAAATAATTTTGTATCCATATTTTCTCTAGAAGATAAATGAATGAAAGTTGCTTTTATTAATGAAAAAGTTCTAACTTGGCCTTTGAACTCAAGTATGAGAGAAGCCTTCACTCATGTATCAAGATGTGAAGGGTTTTACAAAGTCAATGGTAAACCCATTCATGTAGTAGTCCATGATACTGATCTTCAGTGTGAGCTATGGCATAATATATTCACTCACCTACACTACAAAGCCTTACCTCATGTAAGGAAGATGGTTTCTGGAATGCTTGTGATAAAAATGGATCATGAAGGAGTTTGCACATGATGTGCAAGTGGAAAGCATATAAAATGGCCATTCCCTTAAGCAAAACAAAAAGTAGTTAGGTACTTCAGCTCATACATTCTGATTTATGTGGACCGATGCCTGTTACTTCTCTTGGTGGCTACTTGTATTTCATGATTTTTCTCGCAAGACATGGATATTCTTCTTGAAAAAGAAAAATGAAGCATTTGACATGTTCAAAAATTTCAAGGCTTTGATTGAAAATCAAACTGGAAAGCTGATCAAAGCTTTCATATCTAATAATGGGGGATAGTTCACCTCTAATGATTTTAATGATCTTTGCAATGATGTTGGAAAAAAGAAAGAAACCACTATGTCGTATAGTTCACAACAAAATGGTGTGGCTGAGAGGAAGAATAGAACCATTATGGAAGCAGTTAGAGCCATGCTGCATGATCAAAGCTAACCAAGTTTCTGTGGCGTGAAGTTGCAAATACTGTTGTTTATGTGCAAAACAAAACTCCTCATCAAGCCTTAGACAATAAGATTCCTGAAGAAGTCTTCATTGGTAAATGACCTGAGGTGAGTAATATGAAAATCTTTGGATGTCCTGTGTACTTTCATGTGCCAAAAGAGAAAAGGAACAAACTAGAAGCATGTAAGAAATGTATGTTTGTTGGTTATTGTGATAATTCAACAACTTATAGCATTTATTTACTTGGTCAAAGGACTATAGAGTTTAACAAAGACGTAACATCTAATGAAGATGTAGCTCTTAGAAAAACAAGAGACTCTCCTCCTCCTGCCATTGCTAGAAGACAAGCTGTTAGTGAAAAAGAGCCTACATCTGAGTCTGAACTGGAACCGGAGAATGAGCTTGCTGATAATCCAACGGGTTCCATGGATCCTCTAGATCCTCCACGACATGATCCTCCTACCAGAAAGAGACCACTATGGCTGCGAGATACCTTGTAAGATGTTGAACAACACGCTGCCCCAAGAGGAAGGTTCAGAGAAAGTAAGAATCCAAGTCGGTTTCAAGGGTATGTTGATGCCATGAGCAACATCATTCAGGCAGAACCATGCACCTTTGAAGAAGCTACAAAAGGACAAGTCTGGAATGCATATGAGTCTGAACCAGAACCTAAGAATGAGCTTGCTGATAATCCAATGGGTTCCATGGATCCTCTAGATCCTCCACCACATGATTCTCCTACCAGAAAGTGACCACTATGGCTGTGAGATACCTTGCAAGATGTTGAACAACACGTTGCCCCAAGAGGAAGGTTAAAAGAAAGTAAGGATCCAAGTCAATTTCAAGGGTATGTTGCTGCCATGAGCAACATCATTCAGGCAGAACCATGCACCTTCGATGACGCTGCAAGAGAACAAGTTTGGAAAGATGCCATGACTGAAGAATTCGAGTCCATCATCCAGAATGATGTCAGGGAAGTGGTTCCTAGACCTCAAGGTAAATTTGTTGTCACTTCCAAATGGTTGTTTAAGATTAAACATGGTGCAAATGGTAGTATTGAAAATTATAAGGCTAGATTTGTAGCTGGAGGTTTCTCTAAGAAAGAGGGAATAGATTACGATGAGATTTTTGCATTTGTAGCTCGATATACTACTATTCGATATGTTGTTGCTTTAGCTGCTAGCCAAGGATGGACTCTTCACCAAATGGACATGACAACTGCTTTCTTGCATGACTTCCTCAAGGAAGAGATATTTGTGGAACAACCACAAGGCTTTGAAGAGCATGACAGAGAAACTCATGTATACAGACTGAAGAAAGCCTTATTTGGGCTGAAGTAAGCTCCTAGAGCTTGATATGCTTGCATTGATAGCTACCTGATAAAGCTTGGTTTCACAAGATGTAGTGCTGACCCAAACCTCTACTTCAAGTTAGTCCAAGACATACCTTTGATTTTGGTATTGTATGTTGATAATTTATTCTTGACAAGAGAGGAACCTCTTTTCCTCCAGTGTAAGAGGGAGTTAACTTCTAAATTTTAACTGAAAGACCTTGGTTTGATGCATTAATTTTTGGGTCTAGAGTTATGGAAAAGACCTGGTGAAATTTATCTTTCTCAAGGAAAATATTTTGTTAAGCTTCTTGAAATATTTGCTATTGTAGAATGTAAGTCCATGCATACTCTTATGGACTTTAAGAAATTATGTGGCAAAGTTGCAGGACCTAGGTCGACAAATCCCACAAAGTATAGACAACTCATTGGTGCTTTGATGTTTTTGGTAAACACTAGGCCTGCCATATGATTTGCTGTAAAAACTTTAAATCAACATATGATTGATCCCTTTCATGCCCACTAGATTACTGCAAAACATGTACTCAGATACTTGCATGGAACATCAATCTAGGATCAAAATACATTGCTAAAAATGTAAGACTTCATGGTTTTATTGATGCTAATTGGGTTGGTAACTCTGTTGATAGAAAGAGCACTTCTAGGTGCTGCTTCAGCTTGGGATGTGCCATGATCTCTTGGATGAGCAAAAATCAGAAGTCTGTTGCACTGAGTACATTGCTGCTAGCATGGCTAGCTGTTGTAGCTCTGATACCACTTGTTGTAGCTCTGATACCACTTGTTGTAGCTCTAAACCGGAAATATTATGATAATAGAAATAACCCAAGAATAACAAGATAGAAATAGATAGCAATGCTTCTTTATTATCAAACCCTTAAAGTAGGGCAACACCATACATTCACTCCTTAAGGAAGGAGAACACTCCACAAGCCATATGCCTGTTCATACAATATACTTCTCTTCCTATCTCTCCATGTGGAGTCTCTAGCCTCTATATAGGCCTCATACATACAATACCATGCATCATTAACATGGTTTCCTCATACCATCAACTAATACCATGGGCCCCTTACATTATTATTAACTACTTGTGGTCCCTTACATGACATGGGTTAACCACCTTATTTATTACTATGGCCCATCCATTATTACATTATTACCTTGGGTACCTCCCTCGGTACCCCATATTACCCCCCCTAGGTACATAACACTAGCTATGAGGAAGTTTGGCTGAGGAAGCTTTTTGGGGAACTATTTGAGGAAGTTCCAGACACAATAGTGATATATTATGACAATAAGAGTGGGATTTGTCTTGAAGAAAATCATGTGTTTCATGATAAGTCCAAGCATATTGAGATCAAGTATCACTATATCCAGGATATGGTGTGGAGAGGAGCATTGAGGCTCCATCACATCTCCACTGATGATTAGATAGTTGACATTCTTACCAAGCCTTTACCAAAAGGAAAATTCTTGGTTTTTAGAGAGAAACTTGAACTTATGGACGTGACCCTTCTGGGAAGCGGTCACAACTGATTGAGAACATTGAGCTGCCTTTCCCCCCTGCCAGAGCTCATAGGATTAGGGAACCATGCCATAAGGCTTTTGAGGATGAGGGACCTCTTCTGTAGTGTGTGCCACAAGAGTAGGCCTTAGTATGCATCTGACCCACAGTCTGGGACGTGGGAAGATCCACTTATCTGGCCAATAGGTATAGTGAGACTTGTCTGTGTGACTTGTCTAGGATGCAGGTGTTCCACCCCTTGACGACACTTGGTTGTGTTTGATTTTTGTTTGTGTGACTTGTTTGAGTCTTGTTTATGTGATGTCTGTGTTCTATCACTTAATTTTCGAGATGAAAATTGGTTAAGTGTAATTCTTGTCAATGTGAAATGTGATGCTCCTTTGCTTTCCAAATTTGTGTCAAGTGGATGATTCTTCTTGAGATTGCGACTTCATTGTTACAGATTTTACAGAGCAGAGTTGAAATGAGATGAATGAAAGAGATCATAGGAAGCAAGGATCTTTGATGCAGAAAGAAATTCCTCCCTAACTGAGAGGGAGTGTTAAAATTTGGCAGTTTAGGGATGAATTTCTCCTAGAAGAAATCGTATCTTTCAATTCTATTTGAACCACCTATAATAAAATTTCATTCTTCACAAGTTTAATGAATTTCCATAAATAGTAAGTCACATCTCAATTTGGAAGTGACTTTCCAAAAAGTAAAAGTCATGTCTAAATGATCAAGGATGATCTTGACATATGGAATCCATTTTATAATAAAATCAATGATGATTATGCAAGTTAAGGATTAATATTTTTATCCTTACTAGTATTATTATTATTAAGATACTATTATTTATAAAATAGTCTAAAGTCATTCACCTTTAGTGGATTAATAAAAACGAATTCTCTCGTGGAATAAGTAAATTAAATTGAGAATCTCTTATCTGGTAAATTGGACCTCTCTTGGATTAAAATAGTAACTCCACACTTAAGAGAATGTAACTCTCCCTCACTAATTCAATGTATGGCAAAAGTGTAGCTCTTCATTAAATGCACTTGTAACTCCCTGATTCAATTCGATTTGTAACTCTCACCAAATATTCTCTCATGTCTGAGTATACCTATTTCTCTCTCCCTAATTTGAATTGTAACTGTTCAAGACAAGTGTACCTCTCTTTCTATTCTTGGGATGAGTTACACTTCTCCTCAAGTAACTCCTACCTCATGGAATTCGATTCTCCTATTATTGGCCAAGGAATAAATTCATTTTGTAAGTCCTCTCTTTTCCCATCTATTTAAGTAAGAGCAAGTGAGAGTTGGATGTAGCATGTTCATTGTGAAGAAGGAGAGCAAGTGTGAAGGACATGATCTGATCAAGAGAAGGAGGAGATCTTCAAGCAAAGAACAAGAGAACTTCAGCTGCAAGTTGATCAGACATTGGTGACTTTATTCATTCTCATTCTCTTTCTATACTGCTGAACAATTGAAGAAATCTAGTATAAGAAGAACCATTTGGGTTTTCCCCTTTGAGGGGTTTTGCCTTGGTTATTGGACCAAAATCTCAGTGTCTCATACTTGTGCTTGGTTGTCTTCGTATCATACGTAAGTTTATGTTCTATCTACGATTGCTGATTTGAAAAATTTTGAAGAAGAAATCTACATTCTAAGTAATTGTAACAACATAGAACATTCAATTTTCTACAAAGTAAATTCAGTTTTCTGCAAAGTACATTCAACTTTATGCAAAGTACATTAAGTTCCATTCAATGTTCTACAAAGTACATTCAATTTTCTGCAAAGTACATTCAATTTTCTGCAAAGAAATTTCAAGTTTCTGATTTCTTTTTAAATTTTTGCATAGAACTTTCAGATTTTGACATGTACTTTCCTTGCCATAAGAGGATCTCCCCATCTTGCTACCAAACCTACAACCCAAGGAAAAAGTGTATGGACCCTATATCCTTCATGTCGAACTGGCCTGCAAGATCTCTCTTGCACTCCTGGATGACCTTATCTGCGCCTGTCAAAATCAGATCATCCACATATGACACTAGAATGAGTGACTCACCTCCAACAATAATGTAGTAGAGGTTAGGGTCCGCTTCTCAATTAGTGAAGCCTAATCCTTGAAGGTAACTGTCAATACATGCATACCATTCTCGTGGAGCCTGTTTGAGCCCATACAAGGCTCTCTTGAGTTTGCAAATGTGAGTTCCCCTGTCACATGTCTCAAACCCCTCCAACTGTTCAATATAAATCTCCTCTTCGACAACCTGATTGAGAACGTTGTTTTAATGTCCATCTAGTGGATCTTCCACCCCATTTGAGCTGCAATGGCTATAATGGTCCTAACAAACAAATATCTGGCCACGGGGGAAAATGTATCGTTCTAGTCAATGCCCTTCATTTGCGAGAACCCCTTGGCCACAAATATTGGCTTATATTTCTCAATGCTCCCATCAGGTCCATGCTTGATCTCATAGACCCAACGAGAGCCCACCCCAGATTTTCCCTCAAGCCTCGGTACCACCTCCCAGACATCATTTTTCATGGAGGCATACTCCTCCACGATTGCATCTCTCCACACATTTTGAGTGGCTGCCTCTTGGTTGCTGGATGGCTCGACATCCAATAACTTAGTCATGAGTGCCATATACCCTGTGTACCTCTATGGTTGTCCGATCTGTCGAATTGATGTAGTAGGAGCACCAACTCGCTCTTGCACTTGCTGGATCAACTGCTTTCCCCATCTCACTCTCCTTCTCCCATTGTGTCCATGCTTGATCTCATATACCCAGCGAGAGCCCACCCCAGATTTTCCCTCAAGCCTCGGTACCACCTCCCAAACATCATTTTTCACGATGGAGGCATACTCCTCCACGATTGCATCTCTCCACACATTTTGAGTGGCTGCCTCCTGGTTGCTTGATGGCTTGAAATCCAATTACTTAGTCATGAGTGCCATATACCTTGTGTACCTCTATGGTTGTCTGATCTGTCGAATTGATGTAGTAGGAGCGCCAACTCGCTCTTGCGCTTGCTGGATCAACTGCTTTTCCCATCTCACTCTCCTTCTCCCTATACTGGGAGTCATGACTTGAGTGGGTTTTACTCTCTCCACCTCTGTGTCCCCCTCATCCTCATGCTACTCAACTTGCCCATCAATTTTTACAACTATAGTTTGAGGTGCTCGCTAAGCCTCCTACTTGGGAGCTTGATCCTCCTCCTCCTGCACTGTAGCCTGCTCAAGTTCTAAGGACTTTCTAAAAGCCCTTTCTTCCTCAAACTTCACATCTCTCTTGATGATTGTCTTCCTCAATGCTAGAACATATGCCCTGTATGCTTTGGCTGTCTCGTTGTAGCCCACAAAGATGCCATTCTTTGCTGTGGGCCCCAACTTCGACCTTTTCTCTACTGGTACAAGGCAGTACACCAGGTTGCCAAATATCTGGAAATGTGAAACATCTGGTCTTTTGCCTGTAATGGCCTTGTCTGGTGTAACTCGCCCCAACACTCTATATGGGCTCTGGTTTTGCAAGAAAACTGATGTAAATCATGTGTCAACCCAAAGAAACTTGGGCAACCCCTAATCATGCAACATGGCTTTCACTGTTTCAACTATGGCCCTATTTTTGTGCTTTGTAACCCCATTTTGCTGAGGGTTATATGGTGTGGTTAGCTCCCTCCAAATGCCCTCCTTGGCACAAAATCCCTTGAATGCATTAGAGGTGCACTCCCCACTGTTACCTGACCTCAATGTCTTGATTTTCTTTCCAGTTTGGTTCTCAATCAAGGCCTTAAACTCTTGAAACTTCGAAAAGGCTTCCTCCTTTTTCTTCATGAAGAATATTGAAGTCTTTCTTTAGTGATCACCTATGAAGGTGACAATACTTGTACCCCATGAGATATATTGAAGAAAAGTGACCACAAACATATGAATGAACAAGGTCCAAGATGCCATTGGTTCTGTTGTCTCTCTTCGGAAAAGAGGTTTTGGCATCCTTGCCAAGTTTGCAATTCTTGCACACCTCATGCTGGTCCATGATGCACTATGGTAGCCTCATCGCTATCTCCTTGAGAATTTTCAGGGTGCCATGGTGCAGATGCTCCATGCACCTATGCCATAACTCTACAAGCTCCTTGCCCTAGTCATGGCTCCTTCTGCTAATAAGTGTTGTAGTTGTCTCAAACTACAATTTGTACAGGCTCTTATGTCTACCCCAATTTGCTTGGCCCACTTGGAGTCTGAGGCTTTTATAAAAACCTTACGTTGTTTGAAGGTCACTGTTAGTCACCACTAGTGGGTGACCCTTATAGGAGAATTTTTTCTCCTAGATTTGTCCTTAGTCGGTAGCCAACTGTCCCTTGCAGCTGCCAAATAGCTTGATGTGCCACCATTCTTCGTGACCTAAGCGAACCATCATTTGCCCCCGCCCATCTGTTATGATTGTATGTTTTAAGGTGGGCCTTCCAACCTTGAAGGTATGGCTTTCCATTATGTAATTGGGTGTTTATGCTTGCTTTTCTTGGACACCTTTGGACATGGATTAGTGGGGGAATTCGGCGGAAAGAACGAGATTGGTCTTTACTCTTGTTCCCTTGTCCCAACTTGGTGGTTAATCTTGTATCCTAGTCCCGTGGGATCTCCTTTATTGGCTACTAGCTTTAGGAGTGACACTACATGGAAAACCTTGATTTTCGTTGCGTGTTTCCGCTCCCCGACACCACATATATCATTCCCCTCCACTCATTATAATCCCTTTTCACACTTTTCCCATCTAGGTCCACATTTGTCCATTGGGTCTACAAGGAGTTAGCCTCCCCCTCCCCTTGTCCACACTTTGGGTCGGGCTTGAAACGATGCCCCAGAGATTGATGCAGCGAAAAGGTAAGTGTCATGCGGAAAGAGTTATTTTTGCTGACAAAACTAACCTCCCTAGAAGTCTAAGACTCTCTAGTGACAAACAAGACAATTAAGAGCAATCCTTCTCTAAACATACATCATTCTATGAGAAACCAAGTGTTTTTCGATCCTACCTCAAGTCCAACGCTTGTTGCAGTAGTCTAGCCTCGTCGATCCAGATGAGCTCCTCCTTCACTTTGAAACCTGCATACACTAACAATCAGACGATTACATAACACCTGAATATTCCATAAAACAAAGCATATTCAACATATAGACCAAGGAGTATATGAAACAAATCATTAATAACAAATTGTTGAGAAGAATGGACTTATTTGTATTAATAGGAAACAAAAGAAACCATTACAACCTGAGCCTTGGTGTTGTGCAAGTTCCTCCCAGGGTCCAGCAAGAGTTTTCCTTTACTTTGATAAGCTCACCCACTTCCAAATGAAAACAAGAAAGGATGGGAATCTCTCCTCATAAGCTTCTACAAGGAAGTCCTAATTCCAACAACATCTACCCTTTGGAATGTTCAGCTTTCAATCTCCCCTCCTCTGGCCCAATGCCTGTATTTATAATGCTCTAGAGGAAGTTAATCA